>CATNWA010018710.1:0-168219 GCA_951230385.1 Staurois parvus
AACTTGGGGGGGGGTTTCCTTTTCGGGTAACCCCCCCCCCCCCTTTTCTAACATTGGGGAGGGGGGTTTTCCTGTTCAGGGGTACCCCCTCCCCCCTTTTCCTAAATTGGGGGGGGGGGGGATTTCCTTTTTTCATGGGAAACCCCCTCCTCCTAATTTGGGGGAGGGGGGATTTTCTTCATGGGTAACCCCCCCCCCCCACCTTCTAACATTGGGGGAGGGGGGATTTCCTGTTCATGGGAAAACCCCTCCCCCTAAAGTGAGTGTGTGTTTGGGGCTGGGGGGAAAGCATAAGGGACAAATGGCCCCTGGGAGCCAATCAGGGTTTATTCCCCTCTGTCCCAATCCAGGGGGGCGGGGCAGTGCCCGGGACTGTCATTTACCTACAGCAAAAAAAAGTCGGGCGGGGGCCCAGGGGCAGAGAGCGGGGTGAATCTCGGGACGGGATGGACAAAGGGCTTCCTATATCTTTGTCTTCCATGTATTCAGGGGGTAATTATTTTTAAAACCCCCTCCCCCCTATATTTAGTATCCCCAAATTTCAAACTTTGCAGTTCGATGGGGGGGAGGGCGGACGTCCGGGATGAGCGATGAACAAACACCAGGGGGGGGCAGCACAAAGGGCAATGCTGGATTCTTCCTGAGGGGGTCCCCTTTTCAAGCCGGGGCAGCACCAGGCCGTCGAAACCCCCCCAGTGATAGGGACCCGGCCGGAGTCGCCTCCAGGCCTCAATCACAGGGCGGGGGGGGGGGAGGGGGTCCCCGGGCTCCCCCCTCCCTTGACTCAGTGACACAAGGGGGGGGACACACCCCGGAGGACTTCCCCCACTCCCCCCCACTCTGTATCTGAGGGCGAGGAGTGAATAGTAGGGGGCAGAAAAAATGTGTTAGTTACTCCTACCCCTTTCGCCCTCATACCACCGCCTCGACATGGGTGACAACCACCCCTCTGCATGGTGTTAAAACCCCCCCCCCTCTCGCATACATACCACCGGCCTCGAAGGGTTCAACCACCCCGCCCGGCCTTGGCATGGGTGTTACACACCACCGGCCTCTGACATGGGTGTTACACTCCACCGGCCTATGACCATGGGTGTTTACCACACCACCCGACCTCTGACAGGGGTGTTACACACCACCGGCCTTGACATGGGTGTCACACACCTCCGACCTCCCGAACATGGGTGTGTCACACACCACCGACCTCCGACATGGGTGTCACTACACCACCGACCATCCGACATGGGTGTCACATACCCCCCATGGTTGTTTACATACCCCCGACCTGCCCCTGGCGCATTACAACCCACCGACCTCTGGACCATGAGTGTTTAACTACACTCACCGATCCCTCTGACATGAGTGTTCACACACCACCTATGACCTCTGACATGGGATGTCACACATCCAACACCGACCTCTGACATGAGTGTTACACACACCACCGACCGCTGACATGAGTGGTACACACCACCGACCTCTGACATGGGTGTCACACACCACCTACATCCTGACAATGGTGTGTCCACACACCACCGACCTCCGACATGGGTGTCTCCACAAACACCACCCAGAGCCTCCGACATGTGTTGTCACACACCACGGGACCTCCCGACATGGGTGTCACACACCACCGACCTCCGACAATGGGTGTCACACTCACACCACGACCTACGACATGGGTGTACACTCACCACCGACCACCTGACATGGGTGGTTAATACCACCGAACCTGCTGCGCAGGTACATACCACCGACCTCTGACATTGGGTGTTACATAACCCTTGAACCAATACACTGCGTATTCATATCCTCTGACCAATGCGTTAGGCAGCACAGTGGCTAAATGTTCAGCACTTCTGCCTGGCAGTAACTGGGTGCGTCGGACCAACTATTCGACTAGATACCCCAGTTTGCCACACACCGTCGAAGAGACCATCCTCGCTGGAGTTCTTAAATGCATGTTCCTTGAACCCTGCATTTATGCCTTGTGGGTTTCCTACAGGTACTCCAGTTTCCTCCCACACTCCAAAGACATCTGGAGGAAACAAAATTGGCTCCTGTGCCTACCAATTGTCCTCCTAGTATCTGTAATCGCTGCATAAGACTCTGAGTTAGGGCCCATAGATTGTACGCTCCTCGGGGGGGCGGGGACTGATGGGAATGTACAATATATATGTAAAGGTGCTGCGTTATACTGATGGAGTCTATATACCTGAAATAAAAAAACATATGCCGTTGTGTTACATACCCCTGACCTCTGCACTGTGTGTTACTTACTGACCCTCCACCATACTAACTGACTTCAGTTCTACCATACTTATTCCAAACCCTTTACCTACCTATCCTGACCCCGCGCACATTGTGTGAGTGTACAAAAGGACCTTCTCCGATGTCCCTTACTCCTGAACTCACCCAGCACTTTGGTGTGATGTGACTAGAAGGACCTCCGAGTCCCTTAACTTCGCCTGACCCCTCGCACTTTGTGTTGATGTACTAAAGGACCTCCGAGTCCCCTTGACTTCCTGACCCCCGCACTTTGTGTGATGTAACTAAAGGACCCTCCGAGTCCCTACTCTCCTGACTCCCCGCAACATGTTGTGTGGATGTACTAAAGGACCCTCCGAGTCCCTTACATCACTGACATCCCCGCAACATTGTGTGATGTACTAAGGACCCTCCGTGTCCCTTATACTCCTGAACACAACCCAGCCACTATAGTGTGATTATCTAAGGACCTCTCGAGCGTCCCCTATACTATCTCCTCGAGTCCCTTACTCCTGAACCCCCGCACTTGTGTGATGTGCTAAAGACCGAGTCTTACTCCGAGCACACTTTTGTGTCCTTACTAAAGGACCCTCCGAGTCTTACTCCCCCCGCACTTTGTGTGATGTACTAAGGACCTCCGAGTTCCTTACTCCATTAAACCCCCGCACTTTTGTGTGATGTACTAAAGGACCTCCGAGTCCCTTACTCCTGACCCCCGCACTTTGTGTGATGTACTAATGGGACCTCCGAGTCCCTTACTCCTGACCCCCGCACTTTGTGTGATGTACTAAGGACCTCCGAGTCCCTTACTCCTGACGCATCCCCCCGCACTTTGTGTGATGTACTAAGGACCTCCGAGACCCTTAGTCCACTTACTCCAAGTCCATGACTCCTGACCCCTGCACTTTGTGTGATGTACTAAAGGACCTCCGAGTCCCTTACTCCTGACCCTGCACTCTGTATTACATACGAGTCCCTTACTTCCTGACCCCCTGCACTTTGCTTTTACATACTAAGGATGTCTGAGTCCCTTACTTCTGAACTCTCTTACATACTACTGACCTCTCGGTTTTCCTTACTCCTGCACTTTGTCATATGCTCCTGCCCCCCGCACTCTATATGACACGCCCCTGCCCCCCGCACTCTATATGACACACGCTCCTGCCCCCCGCACTCTATATGACACGCCCCTGCCCCCCGCACTCTGTATGACACACGCTCCCTGCCACCCCGCACTCTATATGACACGCCCCTGCCCCCCGCACTCTATATGACACACGCTCCTGCCCCCCGCACTCTATATGACACGCCCCTGCCCCCCGCACTCTATATGACACACGCCCCTGCCCCCCCGCACTCTATATGACACGCCCCTGCCCCCCGTACTCTATATGACACACGCCCTGCCCCCCCGCACTCTATATGACAGCCCACGCTCCTGCCCCCCGCACTCTATATGACACGCTCCTGCCCCCCCGCCACTCTATATGACACGCCTCTCCTGCCCCCCGCACTCTATATGACACACACTCCTGCCCCCCCGCACTCTATAGGACACGCCCCTGCCCCCCGCACTCTATAGAACACACACTCCTGCCCCCCGCACTCTATATGACACGCCCCTGCCCCCCGCACTCTATATGACACACGCCCCTGCCCCCCGCACTCTATAGGACACACACTCCTGCCCCCCGCACTCTATATGACACGCCCCTGCCCCCCGCACTCTATATGGACACGCCCCCTGCCCCCCCCGCACTCTATAGAACACACGCCCCTGCCCCCCCGCACTCTATATGACACGCCCCTGCCCCCCGCACTCTATAGGACACACGCTCCTGCCCCCCCGCACTCTATAGGACACACGCTCCTGCCCCCCGCACTCTATAGGACACACGCTCCTCCTGCCCCCCGCACTCTATATGACACACGCTCCTGCCCCCCGCACTCTATATGACACGCCTCCTGCCCCCCGCACTCTATATGACACACGCTCCTGCCCCCCGCACTCTATATGACACACGCTCCTGCCCCCCCGCACTCTATATGACACGCCCCTGCCCCCCCGCACTCTATATGACACACGCCCCCTGCCCCCCGCACTCTATATGACACACCCCTGCTGCCCCCCGCACTCTATATGACACGCCCCTGCGCCCCCCGCACTCTATATGACACACGCCGCCTGCCCCCCGCACTCTATATGACATACCCCTGCCCCCCGCACTCTATATGACACACGCCCCTGCCCCCCGCACTCTATATGACATACCCCTGCCCCCCCGCACTCTATATGACACACCCCTGCCCCCCGCACTCTATATGACACCACCCCTGCCCCCCGCACTCTATATGACACACCTCCTGCCCCCCGCACTCTATATGACACACCCCTGCCCCCCGCACTCTATATGACACACGCCCCTGCCCCCCGCACTCTATATGACACACGCCTCCTGCCCCCCGCACTCTATATGACATACCCCTGCCCCCCGCACTCTATATGACACACGCCCTGCCCCCCCGCACTCTATATGACATACCCTGCTGCCCCCGCACTCTATATGACATACCCCTTCCCCCCGCACTCTATATGACATTACCCCTTCCCCCCGCACTCTATATGACACACCCCTGCCCCCCCGCACTCTATATGACATACCCCTTCCCCCCGCACTCTATATGACATACCCCTTCCCCCCTGCACTCTCCGAACTTTCCCTACTTTTCAGTGGTCTGTCACAGATCAGTCTCTGGAGGGGGGGGGGCACGCGGTGATGGCGCACTCAGCACAGGAACATGGGCCCCCAGCAACATATATGTGCGGCGTGTGAGTGTTATAGGCTGCGGTTTTTTTCGGCTACATGTATATGCGGGGCAGCTGTAGGGGGTAATAATGATCCCACGGCCCCCCCCTCCCCCATAGGGCAGCTGTAGGGGTAATAATGATCCCACGGCCCCCCCTCCCCCATAGGGCAGCTGTAGGGGGTAATAATGATCCCACGGCACCCCCCCCTCCCCCATAGGGCAGCTGTAGGGGGTAATAATGATCCCACGGCACCCCCCCTCCCCCATAGGGCAGCTGTAGGGGGGTAATAATGATCCCACGGCACCCCCCCCCTCCCCCATAGGGCAGCTGTCTGTAGGGGGTAATAATGATCCCACGGCACCCCCCCCCTCCCCCCATAGGGCAGCTGTAGGGGGTAATAATGATCCCACGGCACGGCCCCCCCCTCCCCCATAGGGCAGCTGTAGGGGTAATAATGATCCCACGGCCCCCCCCCTCCCCCATAGGGCAGCTGTAGGGGGTAATAATGATCCCACGGCACCCCCCCCTCCCCCATAGGGCAGCTGTAGGGGGTAATAATGATCCACACCCCCCCTCCCCCATAGGGCAGCTGTAGGGGGTAATAATGATCCCACCAGCCCCCCCCTCCCCCAAGGGCAGCTGTAGGGGGTAATAATGATCCCACGGCACCCCCCCCTCCCCCATAGGGCAGCTGTAGGGGGGTAATAATGATCCCACGGCCCCCCTCCCCCATAGGGCAGCTGTAGGGGGTAATAATGATCCCACGGCACCCCCCCATTCCCCCATAGGGCAGCTGTAGGGGGTAATAATGATCCCACGGCACCCCCCCCCTCCCCCATAGGGCAGCAGTAGGGGGGTAATAATGATCCCACGGCCCCCCCTCCCCCATAGGGCAGCTGTAGGGGGTAATAATGATCCCACGGCCCCCCCCCCCCCCATAGGGCAGCTGTAGGGGGTAATAATGATCACACGGCCCCCCTCCCCCATAGGGCAGCTGTAGGGGGTAATAATGATCCCACGGCACCCCCCCCCCTCCCCCATAGGGCAGCTGTAGGGGGTAATAATGATCCCACGGCAGTCCCCCCCCTAACCCCATAGGGCAGCAGTAATATAATGATCCCACGGCCCCCCCTCCCCCATAGGGCAGCTGTAGGGGGTAATAATGATCCCACGGCCCCCCCCCCTCCCCCATAGGGCAGCTGTAGGGGGTAATAATGATCCCACGGCCCCCCCCCCCCCATAGGGCAGCTGTAGGGGGTAATAATGATCCCACGGCCCCCCCCTCCCCCATAGGGCAGCAGTAGGGGGTAATAATGATCACACGGCCCCCCCCTCCCCCATAGGGCAGCTGTAGGGGGTAATAATGATCCCACGGTAGGGCAGCTGGGGGTAATAATGATCCACCACGCACATGGCCCCCCCTCCCCCATAGGGCAGCTGTAGGGGGTAATAATGATCCCACGGCCCCCCCCCCTCCCCCATAGGGCAGCTGTAGGGGGTAATAATGATCCCACGGCACCCCCCCCCCTCCCCCATAGGGCAGCAGTAGGGGGCAATAATGATCACACGGCCCCCCCTCCCCCATAGGGCAGCTGTAGGGGGTAATAATGATCACACGGCCCCCCCCCCATAGGGGCAGCTGTAGGGGGTAATAATGATCCCACGGCCCCCCCCTCCCCCATAGGGCAGCTGTAGGGGGTAATAATGATCCCACGGCACCCCCCCCCTCCCCCATAGGGCAGCTGTAGTAGGGGTAATAATGATCCCACGGCCCCCCCCTCCCCCATAGGGCAGCTGTAGGGGGTAATAATGATCCCACGGCACCACCCCCCTCCCCCATAGGGCAGCTGTAGGGGATAATAATGATCCCACGGCCCCCCCTCCCCCATAGGGCAGCTGTAGGGGGTAATAATGATCCCACGGCACCCCCCCCTCCCCCATAGGGCAGCTGTAGGGGGGTAATAATGATCCCACAGCCGCCCCCTCCCCCCATAGGGCAGCTGTAGGGGGTAATAATGATCCCACACGGCAGCCCCCCCTCCCCCATAGGGCAGCTGTAGGGGGGCAATAATGATCACACGGCCCCCCCCCCATAGGGCAGCTGTAGGGGGGTAATAATGATCCCACGGCACCCCCCCCTCCCCCATAGGGCAGCTGTAGGGGTAATAATGATCCCACGGCCCCCCCTCCCCCATAGGGCAGCTGTAGGGGGTAATAATGATCACCCACGGCCCACCCCCCCCCCCCCATAGGGCAGCTGTAGGGGGTAATAATGATCCCACGGCACCCCCCCCCCCTCCCCCATAGGGCAGCTGTAGGGGGTAATAATGATCCCACGGCCCCCCCCTCCCCCATAGGGCAGCTGTAGGGGGTAATAATGATCCCACGGCCCCCCCCTCCCCCATAGGGCAGCTGTAGGGGTAATAATGATCCCACGGCCCCCCCTCCCCCATAGGGCAGCTGTAGGGGTAATAATGATCCCACGGCCCCCCCCCTCCCCATAGGGCAGCTGTAGGGGGTAATAATGATCCCACGGCACCCCCCCCCCCCATAGGGCAGCAGTAGGGGGGCAATAATGATCACACGGCCCCCCTCCCCCATAGGGCAGCTGTAGGGGTAATAATGATCCCACGGCCCCCCCCCCCTCCCCCCATAGGGCAGCTGTAGGGGATAATAATGATCCCACGGCCCCCCCTCCCCCATGGGGCAGCTGTATGGGGGGTAATAATGATCCCACGGCACCCCCCCCTCCCCCATAGGGCAGCTGTAGGGGGTAATAATGATCCCACGACCTCCCCTCCCCCATAGGGCAGCAGTAGGGGGTAATAATGATCACACGGCCCCCCCCCTCCCCCATAGGGCAGCTGTAGGGGTAATAATGATCCCACGGCCCCCCCCTCCCCCAGATCCATTTTGCTCTCATGGCTCACACCTCCACCTACTGGCAGGTATATGAATGGCTGCTATTTTCTGTGGGATTTGGAAGGACTGACATTCCTGGGGAGGTGCAGAGCCCCATATACACCGCTGTGCAGGATGGGGGCCCGGGTCCCTCAGAACACACTGCTTGCTCTCCATGACCCATGTAGACATGCTTCAGTCAGTTCTTGGTAGGTGTGGTCAGTGGCTGCCATCACAGGGCGGAGCCTAAAGGAGGAGCTCCGACAGCCGAAGATCTTCACAGAGAAGCCCAACCCCTGCGGAGCGCGGGAGACCGGCTGAGCTCTGCAATCTCATCACAGGTACCGATCTTCCTGCACCCGAGCCGGGCTCTGCACACTGGGCTACCAAATACCCTCACCAGGGGCCCTGGCAGAGTCCCCCCCCCTTGCAGCTAAGTCCTCATCAGAGCCCCACCTTGATTCAGGATGCCTCAGTCCCCCCCCCCCCCCCCCTTACATTGGGGTCTCTATCAGACTCTATCAGACTCCCCTCCTTTAGCCAACAGAATTACCTCAAATCAAATTCTCCCCTTACATCCGGGTCCCTAGCAAAGCCCCACCTTAAATCAGTCCCCCATACATCAGGGTCCCCCTCCCTTACATTAGGATCCCTAGCAGACAGGCTCCCCTTACATCAGAGTCCTCCTCAGAGCCCCAGCTTAATGTTAACCCATACCTCAGGGTCCCGGACCGTGACCCATCTTAAATCAGAGTCCCCCATACATTAGAGACCCCCCCCTCCCTTACAACAGGGTCCCCATCTGAGGCACACATTAAATCAGAGTTCCCTCTTAAATCACTCTGATGGGGACCCCGATTTAAGAGGGAACTCTGATTTAAGGTGGGGCTCAGATGACCCTGATATATGGGGCACTCTGATGTAAGGTGGGGCTCAGATGAGGACCCTGATGTATGGGGGACACTGGTAGGGACCCTAATGTATAAAAGAGGGGGGCTCTAAAAGGGACCCTGATGTAAGAGGGAACTCTGATTTAAGGTGGGGCTCAGATTAGGACCCTAATGTATGGGGCATAGTCCCCCATACACTAGGGTCCCTTTTAGATTCCCCCTCCCTCCCATACATCAGGGTCCCAATCTGAGCCCCATCTTAAATCAGAGTTCCCCATACATCAGGGTCTCTCCCCTCCCTTACATAAGGGTCCCCATCAGTCTCCCCTTACATCAGAGTCCTCCTCAGAGCCCCAGCTGAAATTTAAGTCAGAGTCCACATCTGAGGCCCACCTTAAATCAGAGTCCCCCATACCTCAGTCTCCCCCTTATATCAGCAGCGGAGGCCATAGGCCCCTCAGTGCTCTGTGGGCCGTTGAAATCGTGTAGCGGGGCCGGTTGTGGCCCGCGGGCCGTAGTTCGGACAGCCCCACCCTGGATCTATGCACCTTTCTGCTCCTCTATCCATATAGCTCAGGAACTGGGAGACCCGACCACAGGAGGGCCCCGGGGTCCACAAGAACAGGACTCAGCGGACTCCACCCATAACTGGGCGTATGGATGGACTCAGCTCAGCGGACTCCACCCATATCTGGGCGTATGGATGGACTCAGCTCAGCGGACTCCACCCATATCTGGGCGTATGGATGGACTCAGCTCAGCGGACTCCACCCATATCTGGGCGTATAGATGGACTCAGCTCAGCGGACTCCACCCATATCTGGGCGTATAGATGGACTCAGCTCAGCGGACTCCACCCATAACTGGGCGTATGGATGGACTCAGCTCAGCGGACTCCACCCATATCTGGGCGTAAGGATGGACTCAGCTCAGCGGACTCCACCCATATCTGGGCGTATAGATGGACTCAGCTCAGCGGACTCCACCCATATCTGGGCGTATGGATGGACTCAGCTCAGCGGACTCCACCCATATCTGGGCGTATAGATGGACTCAGCTCAGCGGACTCCACCCATAACTGGGCGTATGGATGGACTCAGCTCAGCGGACTCCACCCATAACTGGGCGTAAGGATGGACTTAGCTAAGCAGACTCCACCCATAACTGGGCGTATGGAGCCTCTAACGGACAATCATGAAATATGGCGGCAAGGGCCAAAATCCAGCCACCGGCCTCCAGTCACGATCAGGAACCACTGTGCCAGGCAATAGAAGTGGTCACATGAGGGGGGCCCGTCCCCTGTGCTAAGGGGCTGTATGACACCATTGAAAAATGAACTTCCTGTCCATGTGACACCCATACAAGCAGCGGAGGGCGAGGGTGTCACCGGGACAGGAAGTACATTTTTCAATGGTGTCACGGTAAGAAAAGAAAATATCCCTTCCCCAATAGGGGGGGGGGGGGGTGTCAACAGGACAGGAAGTACATTTTTCAGTGGTGTCACAGTAAGAAAATATCCCTCCCCCAATGGGGGGGGGGGGGTGTCAACAGGACAGGAAGTACATTCTTCAACGGTGTCACAGTAAGAAAATATCCCTCACCAGGACAGGAAAAGGACAGACAGCAATAAAAATTATTGTCACAAGTTCCAACCCCTCCCAGAAATAGTTGTGTCCCCCCGGAGAGATTTCCCACCACTTCCTGTTCTGACAGGAAGAATATCCCTCCCCCTTAAGGAGAATGGAGACTGATTCATCCCAGCTGGCCGTAGCTGAAATCAGAGGCAATTCTATGTAGTATCTTCAGCCAATCGGATTGGCCGGGACCTTTCCAGGCCCCTCATCCCCCCCCTCAAAGTGACGCACACAGAGGCTCAGGACACAAATCACACACAGGCACAGCGGCTGCTCATTTCATGTCGGTTTATATACATACAGTTATACAGGTCGGGTCTCAGCGCTCAGAGTCCCATCCGAGGAATCCGAACACTTAAATAAAATCATCATAAATAATAAAACACCAGATGGTGGGGGGAAGGGGGGGGGGGGGGGGGGCGGTAAAAATAAAAAGTGACAAAAAGTTTCACTTCCAGCAACCACGAAACACCCACTGGACGGCCGGAAGCGTAGTGTTCAGGGGACCTCAGAGGACGAGACGTTCAGAGGGGAGGCGGGGTCTGGCCATAGAATGGGGCGGAGTAGTTGGGTTCCCAAATCTAGCAGAAAAAAAAAAAAGCTGATATATATGGAGGGGGCGGGGCCTGTGCTGCCATGGCATTCTCATACTATTTACAGATCTGCAAGATCCGCCCCCTCATCGCTTCGGCCAATCGGATCTGCCATCGCCCATTTTAGGCTCAACAGGAAGTCGCAATCCCTGTGTGGGGCCCTTTACAGCTTGGAGTGTCTAACGAGAGCCCAAGAGGCTTTTCTTGTTTCGTTTTGTTTACGGACGACGCGTTTCGGCGACGCAAAAGACCTCCCTCCTTCATCAGGGCTACAAAAGGGGGCCCCAGACTTGGAGACCTATAAAGTCTGAGAGCGCCCAATCAGCATTCTGAGAGTCCGCAAACTTCAGAGTATTAGTTCATGAATGGCGTGATAGACCGTTCCAACGCGTTTCGGGACATAAAGACCTCCCCCCTTCATCAGGACTATAAAAAGGAGGTCCAAATGTAAAGAACAATAAAGTCTAAAGAAAAAAAAAAAAAAAAAGCCATCTGAGAGTCAAAAAAAGTTATATTAGTTCATAGAATGACCTCATGGCCTGTTCAACGCGTTTCGGGACACAAAGACCTCCCCCGCTTACTCAGGGCTACAAAAAGGGGGCCCAGATTGGAAGATCTATAAAATCTGAATGTCCCAAATAAACATTCGAAGAATCCAAAAACGTGAAGTGTATACGTGCGCCAATGGCATCATAGACCATTCAACGCGTTTCAGGACATAAAGACCTCCCCCTTTTTCATCAAGGCTACAAAAGGGGGAAGGACCAGATTTGAAGACCAATCAAGTTCAAGAGTGCCAGATCAACATTCTGAGGGTTCTACAACGTAGAGGACAAGTATTGGGTCATAAATGGCATCATAGACCGTTCAACGCGTTTCGGGACATAAAGACCACCCCCTTCATCGGGACTGTAAAAGGGGGCCAAGATTTAATGACCTATAAAGTCCAAGAAAGCCATCTGAGAATCCAAAAACAGAGTATTCAGAAATGGAATCAGACTGTTCAACGCGTTTCGGAGCACAAAGCCCATCCCCCCTTTTTCAGGGCTACAAAGCAAATCTGAACACAGACCGACTTCTATATAAATAATATAGAAACATCACTTTTTGGTTTCTAAATGTTTCTATAGAAGTCGGTCTGTGTTCAGATCAGTTTTGGAGCCCTGAAAAAGGGGGATGGGCTTTGTGCCCCAAAACGCGTTGAACAGTCTGATTCCATTTATATGTTTTTGGATTCTCAGATGGCTTTCTCAAACTTTATAGGTCATTAAATCTTGGCCTCTTTTACAGCCCCGATGAAGGGGGAGGTCTTTGTGTCCGGAAACGCGTTGAGCGGCCTATGATGCCATTTATGACCCAATACTTGTACTCTACGTTTTAGGACCCTCAGAATGTTGATCTGGCACTCTGGAACTTCACTGGTCTTCACATTTTAGCCTCCCCCCCTTTTGTAGCCTTGATGAAAAAGGGGGAGGTCTTTGTGCCCCGAAACGCGTTGGTGTAGGATGTCATTTATGAACCAATACGAATACAAGTTTTTGGTGCTCTCATTACACCCCCTTTTTGTTTACCCTAGGTGGGGGACACCCCCCCCCCCCCGAGCCATTGTGCCCTATCGCAACAAGCCTCACTGATCAGACTCCAGTATAAGGCGGTGACATTCCACCTATCAGAGCTCACCGGGTTCAACCTCCCTGCCTGCCAGGAAATGTCAGCTTCCATCTGATGCTTCTCACACGGGTTGTCTCCTGGTCCTCTATGGGGAACAGCTGGGTGTAGGGAAATATCCCCCCCTCCTCCCCACTGATCCCCCCCTTTACTGTCCCCCAACTTCCCTCCATTCTCTACCGTCCCCCGTCTTCCCTCCATTCTCTACCGTCCCCCGTCTTCCCTCCATTCTCTACCGTCCCCCGTCTTCCCTCCATTCTCTACCGTCCCCCCTCTAAACCGTCCCCCTCGTCATTCCCCCATTCTCTACCGTCCCCCATCGTCTTCCCTCCCCCATGTCTCTACCGTCCCCCGTCTTCCCTCCCCTTTTCTACCGTTCCCCATCTTCCCTCTACTGTCCCCCGTTTTCCGTCCCCCGTCTTCCCTCCCTCTTTTCCGTCCCCCGTCTTCCCTCCCCCTCTTTTCCGTCCCCCGTCTTCCCTCCCTCCCCCTTTTCCGTCCCCCGTCTTCCCTCCCCTTTTCCGTCCCCCCGTCTTCCCTCCCCCTTTTCCGTCCCCCGTCTTCCCTCCCCCTTTTTTTTCCCCCGTCTTCCCTCCCTCTTTTCCGTCCCCCGTCATCCCTCCCCCTCTACCGTCCCCCGTCTTCCCGTCCATTCTCATACCGTCCCCCCTCCCTCCATTCTCTACCGTCCCCCGTCTTCCCTCCATTCTCTACCGTCCCCCGTCTTCCCTCCCCCTCTACCGTCCCCCCCGTCTTCCCTCCCCCTTTTCCGTCCCCCGTCTTCCCTCCCTCTTTTCCGTCCCCCGTCTTCCCTCCCTTTTTTTCCCTCCCCCCCGTCTTCCCTCCCTCTTTTCTCCGTCCCCCGTCTTCCCTCCCTCTTTTCCTGTCCGTCTTCCCTCCCCCTCTTTTCCGTCTTCCCCCTCCCTCTTTTCTGTCCCCCGTCATCCCTCCCCCTCTACCGTCCCCCACCTTCCCTCCCCCTCTACCGTACCCCCCCCGCCTTCCCTCCCCCTCTACCGTCTTCATGAACATTCAAACTGACTTCCAAAATTCCTTCTAACGATTCTCTAACTCCACCCAAAGAGGATTTTATTTTTTCATTTTAGGGAAGTTATGTCTGCTGTGCCCCCGCTGGGGAGATTCACCGCCACTTCCTGTTGCAGCGACACCAGAGCCGGCAACAAAAGCACAGTATAGTAGGAAGGCTTTGAACGCCTGTCTCGGGGACATTCGCTCTCATTGCTTGGCCCGGGGTCACCCGCGGAGGAAGTGAGGGGAATTCCCTTCAATGGGGACACAGCCAGCAAAAAGGCCTAACAGAGGTTTTCTGCCTCTCACAGCCGCAAGAAGGGTTTTGGCCGGAGTGGAGCCTCAGGTCACACCATTGCGAATTCAGGCGCGATTTGCGAATTGAAATCGCGCCTGAAATCGAATCTAATGAAGGTCGGGGCCCTAACACGTGCGATTTGCTGCGGCGCCATTTCTAAAGTCGCTCTTGCGGGACTTTTTCTGCGATTTTATAGTCAGAATAGAAAATCGCAAGAAATCGTTGAAAATCTTCACAAGTAGCAAAACGTTTTCAGAAATTGCGCTGAAATTGCACACAAGTCATCGGTCACCCCGCCTGCGATTTATGGCGTTCTCCACCCGCCGTGCTGCGCTTTAAACACCCATTGACACATATCACTTGCGTTTACCTTAAAAAATGTAAAAAAAAGTCACTTTCAGGTACCCAAAAACACCCAAAATTCACCCGTGTGCGTTTGTCGTGCGTCGCTCCCGCTCCCCTCCCCCCCATCAACGCGCCATGGCAGCACATGCCGGGCCGCAGGAAACCATTGAAAAGCGCCGACGCACCTCAGGAACCCAACTACGGCTAAAATCAAAACTTAGGAAGCCCCGTGTAGGTGGGGAGATGAGATGGGCAGGGGAGGGGCCGAGATGGGCAGGGGAGGGGCCAAATTATTGCAATTTTAAAAAAAAACAAAACAAAAAGAAGCACAAAAAGGTGACGGCTCCGACGTCGAAGGCAGAAGAGTTGGCACACAGCAAAGGGCTCCACAGTAACGATTTGATTGGAGGAGGTAAATTGTGATGTCACACCGTATAATGAGGTCACAGCTTGTCACACTCAAGGATGGGGGGGGGGGGGGTGGGTGTTGTGGCGGGGGTGGGGTGGGGTGGTGGGGGGGGGGTGGGTGGTGGGGGGGGGGGGGGGGGGGGGGGGGGGGGGGGGGGGGGGGGGGGGGGGGAGGGGTACCCCAAAATTAGGGCAGCAAATGCTTTCTCAGTTGGTTTTTTTTTTTTTTGGTCCGAGTTTACTCAACGCAGCATCAAGAACAGCACAAGTCCTGGGAACTGTCTACTTCAAAAAAATAGATATATTAAATAGGAAAACGTGAATCCAGAAAAAAAAAAAAAAGGGGGGGGAGGGGGAGGGGAGAGCGGGGGGCTCCTCGTGAAGGGTAAGGCAAATCAGAAGAGGAGGCACCCCCCCCCCGCCCCCCCGCTTGTAACATTCACCATGGGCGTGGTGGCAGAGCGTCTTGTCAGTGATAAGGGGTGGGGGGAGGAGCGCCGGGCCCCTCCCCCATCCACACGCACTGCAGCGCTGGTCAGGTCTGGACGTCGAGCTCAGCGGCGCGGATTGGTCAGCGGCTGCGGGAGACTCCAATGGTCCAGGAGTGAAGACGTCTGTAACAGCCAATCCCGTCTCACTGCGGAAAGAAGCAAAGAGAGAGGGCGTGACTACCGGGGGGGGGGGGGGGGGGAGGAGAAATCAGCTCAGCCAATCACTGGACACAGTCTAATAACGTGGGTTATCCAATAAATTCACAGCAGAATCCCAGCGTCCAATCAGGACGGGGAATCCCGGCATCCAGGAGGAGGAAGAAAAAGAAAAAAAAAGGAAGGAAGAAAGCGAAAGGAAAACATAGCAATGACTCGGGGGACAGATATGAGGGGGGTATGGACATCACTTGGGGGGGGGGGGGGGTATGGACATCACTTCGGGGGGGGGGGGGGGGGTACAGGTACAGACATCACTCGGGGACAGATATGGGGGGGGGGGGTCACTTGGGGGGGGGTACATGGGGGGGGGGGGGACATCACTTGGGGGGGGGGGGTACAGGTACAGACATCACTCGGGGGACAGATATGAGGGGGGGGGTATGGACATCACTTGGGGGGGGGGGTACAGGTACAGACATCACTCGGGGGACAGATATGAGGGGGGGTTATGGACATCACTTGGGGGGGGGGGGTACAGGTACAGACATCACTACTCGGGGGACAGATATGAGGGGGGGTATGGACATCACTTGGGGGGGGGTACAGGTACAGACATCACTCGGGGGACAGATATGAGGGGGGGAGATGGACACCATCACTTGGGGGGGGGGGTACTCAGATCACTCGGGACAGATATGAGGGGGGGGGGGGTATGACATCACTTGGGGGGGGGGGGGGGGGGTACAGGTACACAACATCACTCGGGGGACAGATATGAGAGGGGGGGTATGGACATCACTTGGTGGGGGGGGGGGGGGGGGGGGGGGTACAGGTACAGACATCACTCGGGGGACAGATATGAGGAGAGGGGGGTATGGACATGACTGGGGGGGGGGGGGTGACAGGGGGGGGGGTCACATACAACTTACAAAGCTGATCTCTGTCTCTATCTGATTGGGGTCCAGCACTCCATCATCCTCCTCTTCCTCCTCCTCTTCTCCCGTCTTCCCCGACTCCAGCCTGAAAACCCAAAACCAGAGCAGTGAGGGGCCACAGCGGGAGCAACCAGACTACAGGCATTGAGGATCAAGGGGGGAAAGGACTGGGCAGGGGCAGGGGGGTGAGGGAGGGACAAGGGGGACAGGGGGGACAAGGGCAGGGGGGAGGGGGGGACAAGGGCAGGGGGGACAGGGCATTGACTTACAAGGCATGGATGGGGGGGGGACAAGGGCAGGGGGGGACAACAAGGGCAGGGGGGCAGGGACAAGGGCAGGGCAGGGGGGACAGGGCAGGGCAAGGGAGGACAGGATTGACAAGGGGACAAGGGCAGGGGGGACAAGGGCAGGAGGCAGGGGGACAAGGGCAGGGGGACAAGGGCAGGGGGACAAGGGCATGGGGGGACAAGGGCAGGGCAGGAGGGGGACAAGGGCAGGGGGGACAAGGGCAGGGGGACAAGGGCAGGGGGGACAAGGGCAGGGGGACAAGGGCAGGGGGGACAAGGGCAGGAGGACAAGGGCAGGGGGGACAAGGGCAGGAGACAAGGGCAGGGGGGACAAGGGCAGGAGGACAAGGGCAGGGGGGACAAGGGCAGGAGGACAAGGGGGCACGGTCAGGGGGACAAGGGCAGGAGGACAAGGGCAGGGGGACAAGGGCAGGAGGACAAGGGGAGAAGGGCAGGAGGACGGCAGGGAGACAAGGGCAGGAGGACGGCAGGGGGACAAGGGCAGGAGGACGGCAGGGGGACAAGGGCAGGAGGACGGTAGGGGGACAAGGGCAAAGGAGGACGGCAGGGGGACAAGGGCAGGAGGACAGGGCAGGGGGACAAGGGCAGGAGGACAGGGGGACAAGGGGGGGACAAGGGCAGGGGGACAAGGGCAGGAGGACGCAAGGGGACAGGCAGGGGGACAAGGGGCAGGAGGACAAGGGCAGGAGGACAAGGGCAGGGGGACAAGGGCAGGAGGACAAAGGGCATGGGGGGGCAAGGGCAGGAGGGAAAGGGCAGGGGGACAAGGGCAGGAGGACAGGGGACAAGGGGGGGGGACAGGGGGGACAAGGGCAGGGGGACAAGGGCAGGGGACAAGGGCAGGAGGGACAAGGGCAGAGGACAAGGCAGGGGGGACAAGGGCAGGGGAGACAAGGGCAGGGAAGGACAAGGGGAGAAGGGACAAGGCAGGGGAAATCTGTGTTGTATGCTGGTGACAACAGCTTCTCCCCCTTCAAGGGCCCACATCCCTCCTACCCCCCTCCCCCTCCAAGGGACAAGGACCCACACCCTCCTTCCACCCCCATCGAGGACCCACACCCTCCTTCCACCCCCATCGAGGACCCGCACCCTCCCTCAACCCCCTTTCAAAGAGGACCCACGCCCCCCAAAAGACCTCCCCCCGCCCCCCCCCCACCTCAAGGGCCCGCGCCCTCCCTCCCCCGCACACCGTGATGCTGCTCTCACCTCTCCCGCGGGTACAATTCTTGCTCTGTGGCTTCAGCTTTGTGCACTTCCACCCCCCACCGACCTACAAGACAGACAGAGGGATGAGTCCCGGATCCCCCGACACCTTCACCTCACTCACCACGTCCCAGCGGAGCCACCTACCTGTGTGCAGGTGAGTTGAGCCCCCCCCCGCTGCCCAGTGACGATGTGGACAGGGTGGTCGCCAGAGAGTCACTGGCCGCTTCGTCTACAGGGGGCGTCCTCGGCAACACATCTGGCCGTCCATACAGAGCGCCTGCGTGGAGAGGGGAGTCAGAGGGGGGGACCTACAGGGGAGGACAAAGGACAGCGAGGAAGGAGGAGCCTCACCTTGGTCTGGCTCCGCCTCTGGGATCAGGTACTGCTTGTTTTCACCCATCAGCTGCAGTTGGGTGGGGATGGTAGCCTGAGTGGCTCGGCGGGCCACGCCTCCCGGGGCACCGTCCGGCTCTTCTTGGATGGCGAGGCTTTCACTGCGAACAAAGGGCCTAGGTTACACAGCGTGGACTAGAGTCAGCCAATCACAGCGCAGCGGTCAGCCCAGACATACAACAGCAGAACTTACATGGAATCTTCTTAAACACGGTACCACACATGAACTTCTGGAACCGCTCCGCGTAGAACCCGGGTCTGTGAACGAAAACCGTGTCCTGGAAGGACAGAACACGGATCACAAATCACGGCTACAGAGTGCTGACATATACCGCGGCGCTGTACAGAGATCACTGAGCCAGGCCCATCCGTCTGTACCAGAGGAGCTGACACTCTAATGTCCCCTCCCCCGCAGTCCCAGCGGAGCCGTCTCTGTACCAGAGGAGCTGACGCTCTAATGCCCCCCGCTCCAGTTGACCCACAGGGGCCCAGAGAGTCCGGCCGCATCTCGTCTGTACCAGAGGAGCTGTCAGAGGACCTACAGGGGACGCTCTAATGTCCCCTCCCCCGCAGTCCCATCCGTCTCTGTACCAGAGGAGCTGACGCTCTAATGTCCCCTCCCCCACAGTCCCATCCGTCTGTACCAGAGGAGCTGACGCTCTAATGTTTTCCCCCACATTCATATCAGTCTGTACCAGAGGAGCTGACACTCTAATGTCCCCTCCCCCACAGTCACATCAGTCTCTGTACCAGAGGAGCTGACACTCCAATGTCCCCTCCCCCACAGTCCCATCCGTCTGTACCAGAGGAGCTTACACTCTAATGTCCCCTCAACCCCACAGTCACATCAGTCTCTGTACCAGAGGAGCTGACACTCTAATGTCCCCTCCCCCACAGTCCCATCCGTCTGGGTACCAGAGGAGCTTACGCTCTAATGTCCCCTCCCCCACAGTCCCATCAGGTCTCTGTACCAGAGGAGCTTACGCTCTAATGTCCCCTCCCCCACAGTCACATCAGTCTCTGTACCAGAGGAGCTTACGCTCTAATGTCCCCTCCCCCACAGTCCCATCAGTCTCTGTACCAGAAGAGCTTACGCTCCAATGTCCCCCCCCCCCCACAGTCCCATCAGTCTCTGTACCAGAGGAGCTTACACTCTAATGTCCCCTCCCCCCCACAGTCACATCAGTCTCTGTACAGAGGAGCTTACACTCTAATGTCCCCTCCCCCACAGTCCCATCAGTCTCTGTACCAGAGGAGCTTACACTCTAATGTCCCCTCCCCCACAGTCCCATCAGTCTTTGTACCAGAGGAGCTTACGCTCTAATGTCCCCTCCCCCGCAGTCCCATCAGTCTGTGTACCAGAGGAGCTTACGCTCTAATGTCCCCTCCCCCCTAGTCCCCTCCCCCTGTACCAGAGGAGCTTACGCTCTAATGTCTCCTCCCCCACAGTCCCATCAGTCTCTGTACCAGAGGAGCTTACGCTCTAATGTCCCCTCCCCCACAGTCCCATCAGTCTCTGTACCAGAGGAGCTTACACTCTAATGTCCCCTCCCCCGCAGTCCCATCAGTCTTTGTACAGAGGAGCTTACGCTCTAATGTCCCCTCCCCCACAGTCCCATCAGTCTCTGTACCAGAGGAGCTTACACTCTAATGTCCCCTCCCCCACTTACCCCATCATGGACCAGAGCCTTCCAGGAGTGTTCCAGCTTCTTGATGAACCTGCGGAGAGAAGAGGACAGTGATAGGTGGGAATTGGCTCCTCTCCCCCCACATTGAGACGTGGGGGGCACGGGGGGGAGGCGGCTAGAAAACCTACGAATGCCCGCTGGTCTGGTACTGACCTGTAGGACTGCAGGATGTCAATGACTCCAATGTACAGCAGGAGGCGCTCTCCCTTGGTATTGCGGGCTGGGATACCACCCATCCTACGGGAAGAAGAAGTCACATGGCTTAGAACTTGGGGACAACCCAACCCCTCGGCTACATCTTCTTGGCCTACATTACTGCTCATGCTTGGTGGAAGGGTGGGATGAGCACCCAGTGCATCTTGGGAGCCAGGCTGGGTCCAATTTGCTCAGCCGTGACACAGTGAGGAGGTGGGAGACCCCACACAAAGGAACGCACATGGGGACACCATGGCCGTTCCTTGAGGACACCAGGTAGTGTCTGGCTCATTGGCCCTGTATGGGGTACAAGGAGGAACCTACTGATCGTCTGTCTCGATGGGGCCGCCTCGTCGGGCCTCTCCCTGGATGGACTCCATGGCGGTGGAGTAGAGGGCCTTCTGCGTGATGGGTTTCCGTGTGTCGGACTGCAAGGCGGCCCCATCCGTTGCCGTGATCTCCCTCTGCGCGTGATCCATGTTGTGGACGCCGACCAGTAAACTGTAGTCCATGATCTTGAAACTCTGCAGTACCTGGAGGAGGAGGACAGATGGAGACATTGGTCATGTGATCAGTCAGAAGAAGGGTGAGGTCACGTGATCAGTCAGAAGAAGGGTGAGGTCACGTGATCAGTCAGAACCAATGCAATACAAGCTGGGAAGGTCCCCTCACCAGGCAGTCCCTCTGGATGGTCTTGCACAGGGCGCTGTACATATCCGGGTCCAGGAAGAGCCCATCCGGCAGGTCCTGCATGAAGTCCAAGTCCTTGAAGGTGGGGAAGCTTTTCTCACGCTCTTTCTGCGAGGCGCGTCTCTTGTAGGTGGAGCCCTTCAGGTCGTACTTGAGGTGCATCTTCACTGACCTGGGCAGTAAATTGTTCATGACTACGATCCGGATGTTCTTCCCGCCCGCCTGGACGCAGTACAGACCGTAGAATTTGGGTAGGAGGGTCCGGGGGTTCTGGTTCAGGTTCTAGAACAAAGAAGACAATAATGGGATTACCTCCTGCTGTGGAATACACAATGCAGGTACCCCCCCCCTCCAGCACACATGGTACGACCCAGAGCACAGGACACACAATGCAAGGTAGTACCCCCCCCAGCACACATGGTACAACAAACCCAGAGCACAGGACACACAATGCAGGTACCCCCCCCCCTCCAGCACACATGGTACGACCCAGAGTACAGGACACACAATGCAAGGTAGTACCCCCTCCAGCACACATGGTACGGCCCAGAGCACACAATGTAGGTACGACCCAGACCGCAGGACACACAACACAAGGTCGTACCCCCTCCAGCACACATGGTACAGCCCGGAGCACAGGACACATAATGTAGGTACCACCCCCTCCAGCACACATGGTATGACCCAGAGCACGGGACAACACAATGCAAGGTAGTACCCCCCCCAGCACACATGGTACAACAACCCAGAGCACAGGACACACAATGCAGGTACCCCCCCCAGCACACATGGTACAACCCAGAGCACAGGAACACACAATGCAGGTACCCACCCCCCACCCCCCCGCCCCCCCCCCCCCCAGCACACATGGTACGACCCAGAGCACAGGACACACAATGCAAGGTAGTACCCCCCCTCCAGCACACATGGTACGACCCAGAGCACAGGACACACAACACAAGGTAGGTACCCCCTCCAGCACACACATGGTACGACCCAGAGCACAGGACCACACAACACAACAGGTAGTACCCCCTCCAGCACACATAGGTACGGCCCAGAGCACAGGACACACAATGTAGGTACCTCCCCTCCAGCACACATGGTACAATCTCTCCCAGAGCACACAATGCACAGGTAGTACCCACTGCGGCACACATGGTACGGCCCAGAGGAGAGAACACACAATGCAGTTACCCCCCCCCCACCCTTCAGTACACATGGTACGACCTGGAGCACAGGACACACAACACAAGGTAGTACCCCCTCCAGCACACATGGAACAACCCAGGTCATGTGATACATGCAGGATACAGGCCCCCCCACCACACAGTTTGTGTATCCTGCATGTATCATGTGGCCTGGATCAGTGTGTGGTACTCTGCTCCCCCCCCAGCAAACATGGTATGACCAAGTGCATGTGACACATACAGGATACTACGTCCCCAAACAGACATGGTATAACACAAAGCATGGGGGACACAATGCACTGTACTTCCCATTTTCCCCCCTCAGCATACATGCAGGATACACCACCGCCCAGCACACATGGCATGGCCCAGAGCATGGGACACACAACACATTGTACTTCCCATTCCCCCCGCACACATGCAGGATACACCACGCCTCCACCCCCCCCCCCCCCCCCCCCCCCAACACACATGGTATGACCCAGGCCATATGACACATGAGGGATACATCATTCCCCAAGCACACATGGTATGGCCCAGGGCATGTGACAATTTGCAAGATTCTCCCCATTTTCCCCACCAGCACACATGTAGGATACACCACATTTCTCTCCCCCTCAGCACACATGGTATGACCCAGGCCAGATGACACATACAGGATACACTGCCCCCCAAGCACACAATGTATGGGATGGAGCACAAGACACACAACACAGAAATCCCCATGTCACACATAATATAACCCAGGACATGGGACACACATGATACTCCACCCCCAGCATACATGGTATGACCCAGAGCATGTGACACACAATGCAGGGAATTCTGGTCACCCCATCCCCTGCATCCATTTTGTATGACCTGGGGCATGGAAATACTACACAGGGTACAGTACATCCCCCCCCCCAATCACATGTGGTATGATCTGGGGCATGGGACACACAATGCAGGTACTCCCCCCTCCCAGCACACATGGTATGACCCAGGATGTGGTGACACCTACCATGTAATATCCAGGCAGCAGTTTCTGCAGGAACTCGGCCTCCTTGTGCTGAACCGTCTTGATAATAAACTCGTCATCCCCGGACACATAGAAGAGGGAACCGCTGGCCCCCGAATTGGACAGTTCGATGAGGGGGTCGTTACACAGAGAATACTGCGGGGACAAGAAATGGAAGCAATCCAGAGTAGTCACCTCCTGGCCACACTCAGCTCTCCACCATCACAGGCTGACCGATCGAAGCGTTTACTCACCAAATAATCGTCTGGCCGAATGCCGAAGAGCTCCCGAAAGTAGCGGAACGCCACCCGGAGCGTACGTCTTAAACCGGAAGTCGTTGTAGTGATGGGCGGGGGTGAGATTACTGCCCTCGCTGCAGAGGAGAGGGAGACAGACCATTAGAGGGCGCTGAGGAGGTACGGGGGGGGAGGGGGCACAGGACACTAGGGAGGTACGGGGGGGGGGGGGGGGCACAGGACACTAGGGAGGTACGGGGGGGGGGGGGGCACAGGACACTAGGGAGGTTACAGGTGGGTGGGGGTGAGGTGGCCGGGGGGGGGGGGGGGGGTATCGCACAGGACACTAGGGAGGTACGGGGGGGGGGGGGGGAATCACACAGGACACTAGGGAGGTGCGGGGGGGGGGGGGACACTAGGAGGAGCGGGGGGGGGGGGGGGCACAGGACACTAGGGAGGTACGGGGGGGGGGGGGGGGGCACAGGACACTAGGGAGGTTACGGGGGGGGGGGGGGTATATCGCACAGGACACTAGGGAGGTACGTGGGGGGGGGGGGGGGGGGGGGGGTGGGGAATCACACAGGACACTAGGGGAGGTGCGGGGGGGGGCACAGGACACTAGGGAGGTAGGGGGGGGGGGGAAATCACACAGGACACTAGGGAGGTACGGGGGGGGGGGGGGGAATCACACAGGACACTAGGGAGGTGCGGGGGGGGGGGCACAGGACACTAGGGGGTACGGGGGGGGGGGGGCACAGGACACTAGGGAGGTACGGGGGGGGGGGGCACAGGGACACTAGGGAGGTTACGGGGGGGGGGGGGGGTATCACACAGGGACACTAGGGAGGGGGGGGGGGGGGGGGGGGGGGGCACAGGACACTAGGGAGGTACGGGGGGGGGGTATCGCACAGGACACTAGGGAGGTACGGGGGGGGGGGGGAATCACACAGGACACTAGGGAGGTACGGGGGGGGGGGGTATCGCACAGGACACTAGGGAGGTACGGGGGGGGGTATCGCACAGGACACTAGGGAGGTACGGGGGGGGGTATCCGCACAGGACACTAGGGGAGGTACGGGGGGGGGGTATCGCACACAGGACACTTAGGGAGGTACGGGGGGGGGGGGGGTATCGCACAGGACACTAGGGAGGTACAGGGGGGGGGGGGTATCGCACAGGACACTAGGGAGGTACGGGGGGGGGGGATCGCACAGGACACTATGGAGGTAGGGGGGGGGGGGATCGCACAGGACACTAGGGAGGTACAGGGGGGGGGGGATTCGCACAGGACACTAGGGAGGTACGGGGGGGGGGGATATCGCACAGGACACTATGGAGGGAGGGGGGGGGGGGGGGGAATCGCACAGGACACTAGGGAGGTACGGGGGGGTATCGCGCACAGGACACTAGGGAGGTACAGGGGGGGGGGGGGTATCGCACAGGACACTAGGGAGGTACGGATGGGGGGGGGGGGGGGGGGGATTCGCACAGGACAATATGGAGGTACAGGGGGGGAAAATCGCACAGGACACTAGGGAGGTACGGGGGGGGGGATTGCACAGGACAGTATGGAGGTACGGGGGGGATTGCACAGGACAATGTGGAGGTACGGGGGGGATTGCACAGGACAATGTGGAGGTACGGGGGGGATTGCACAGGACAATGTGGAGGTACGGGGGGGGATTGCACAGGACACTATGGAGGTACAGGGGGGATTGTACAGGGGGGGGATTGTACAGGACACTGTGGAGGTACAGGGGGGGGGGATTGTACAGGACACTGTGGAGGTACATGGGGGGGGGGGGGGATTGTACAGGACAATGTGGAGGTACGGGGGGGATTGTACAGGACAATGTGGAGGTACGGGGGGGGGGGGGGGGATTGTACAGGACAATGTGGAGGTACGGGGGGTGTGGGGGGGGGGGATCGTACAGGACACTGTGGGAGGTACGGGGGGGATCGTACAGGGACACTGTGGAGGTACGGGGGGGGGGGGGATTGTACAGGACACTGTGGAGGTACGCGGGGGGGGGGATTGTACAGGACACTGTGGAGGGGGGGGGGGGGGGGGTGGGGGTATGCACAGGACACTATGGAGGTACGGGGGGGGGGATCGTACAGGACACTATGGAGGTACGGGGGGGGATCGTACAGGACACTATGGAGGTACGGGGGGGGGGGGGGATCGTACAGGACACTATGGAGGTACGGGGGGGGGGGGGATCGTACAGGACACTATGGAGGTACAGGGGGGGATTGTACAGGACACTATGGAGTTACGGGGGGGGGGGGATCATACAGGACACTAGGGAGGTACGGGGGGGGGGGGGGGATCGTACAGGACACTAGGGAGGTACGGGGGGGGGGGGATTTGTACAGGACACTAGGGAGGTAGGGGGGGGGGGGGGATCGTACAGGACACTAGGGAGGTACGGGGGGGGGGGGGGGATCGTACAGGACACTGTGGAGGTACGGGGGGGGATTGTACAGGACACTATGGAGGTACAGGGGGGGATTGTACAGGACACTAGGGAGGTACGGGGGGGGGATTGTACAGGACACTATGGGGACGGGGGGGGGTACAGGACACTTGTGGAGGTACAGGGGGGGGATCGTACAGGACACTGGGAGGTACAGGGGGGGGGATTGTACAGGACACTGTGGAGGTACAGGGGGGGGATCTCTCGTACAGGACACTAGGGAGGTACAGGGGGGGATTGTACAGGACACTGGGAGGTACAGGGGGGGATTGTACAGGACACTGTGGAGGTACAGGGGGGGATTGTACAGGACACTAGGGAGGTACGGGGGGGGGAGATTGTATGGAACATTAGGGGGAGGTACAGAGTAAACTCTACAGGACACTAGAGGACGGTGGGGGTGGTGGGAGGGGCGTCAATGTATAAAGAAGGGGAGGAGCATCAGAGGACAATGCTGATTGGATACGTACGCAGGGAAGAAGATGCTCTCTACCACGTAGAAGTCTTGCATGAGGACGTCTCTCTCGGGTTTGGTGCTGAGGCTGCCCACCGTGTGAGTGATGCCGAGCTGGATGGCTCCTTTCAGGGCAGAAGACGTCGTCTGTGGGGGGGGGAGGGGAGGTCAGAGAGACGTCACAATACACAGGAAGTGATATAAAAGAGGGAGGGGCCTACCTTTCTTATACGTGGTCTCCCCTGTAGAGTCCACTCCCCGATGGCCAATCTTCTTCATTGTCTGTGTGCCAAACTGACCCGACGCGCTCGCCATCTACAACACCACAAAGGGTTAGGGGTGACTCCGCCCTCCAGCCACCAAGATCACAGACCCCGCCCTTCAGCCACCACCAAGATCACAGACCCCGCCCTTCAGCCACCACCAAGATCACAGACTCCGCCCTTCAGTCACCACCAAGATCACAGACCCCGCCCTTCAGCCACCACCAAGATCACAGACCCGCCCTTCAGTCACCACCAAGATCACAGACCCCCGCCCTTCAGCCACCACCAAGATCACAGACTCCGCGTCACAGACTTCCTCTGCCACCACCGCTGAGATCACAGACCTCCCCCCCCTCTCCGCTGAGGTCACAGACCTCCCTCCCCCTCACCGCTGAGATCACAGACTCCCCACCTCTTCAGGTCACAGACCTCCCTCCCCTCTCCGCTGAGATCACAGACTCCACCCCCAGTACTCCGCTGAGGTCACAGACCTCCCTCCCCCTCTCCGCTGAGGTCACAGACCTCCCCCCCCCTCTCCGCTGAGGTCACAGACCTCCCTCCCCCTTCTCCGCTGAGGTCACAGACCTCCCTCCCACCGCTGAGGTCACAAACCCCTCCCAAAACCCCCCTCCACCGCTGAAATCACAAACCCCCCCACCACTGAAATCCCCCCCCCCCCACTGAGATCACGCCCCCCTTTCCCCCCTAACAGAGATCACACACCTCTCCCACCACTGAGATCACAGACCGCCCCCCACCGCTGAGATTACAAACCCCCCCCCCATTGAGATCACAGCCCCCTTTCCCCTACCAATGAGATCACAGACCTCACATACCGTTCCTCCAGACTCTCCTGGGATGCTCCTCTTCATGGTGGTGGCAGCTCCTGCAGACAGAAGAGACGTACATTATCCTCCATAACACCCCGAGGTCACCAATGTCCCCGCCACGCAGACACCGCGCGCACACAGAGACCGCCCCGCGCACGCAGACACCGCGCGCACACAGAGACCGCGCGCACACATAGCTACCGTGCACACAGAGACCGTGCGCACACAGATACCACCGCCCGCGCCCACACCGCGCATGCACAGCTACCGCTACCGTGCACAGAGACCGTGCGCACACAGCCACCGCACACACAGATACCACCGCCCGCGCGCCCTCAGACCGCCGCGCGCACACACAGACCGCCGCGCACACACACAGAGACTGTGTGCACACAGCTGCCACGCGCAGAGACCACGCCGAGCACACAGAGACCGCCGCGCACGCAGACACCCGCGCGCACGCACGCCGCGCACGCAGACACTGCGCGCACACAGCTGCCACGCGCAGAGACCACCGCCGCGCACACAGAGACCGCCACGCGCATAGTTTTATTGCCTGAACAATCCCACACAGACCAACAAATCCGCCACTCTATGTATTCATCACAACAGCGCTCCCTACGGGTCAGTATACATACAAGGGTCCCATCGTTTGGTGGACACAAGACAGTCAAACCCCCTGACAGCATCTTCTGTGCCCATTATGAGGGGTTCCCACTATATCCCTGTGCCCAATATGAGGGGTTCCCGCCACCCCTGTGCCCAATATGGAGGGGTTCCCACCATCCCTGTGCTGAGTTTCTAGGTCTGTACAGCCGCTGTGCCCATTATGAGGGCTTCCAGCCACCCCTGTGCCCATTATGAGGGCTTCCCGCCACCCCTGTGCCCATTATGAGGGTTCCCGCCACCCCTGTGCCCATTATGAGGGCTTCCCGCCACCCCTGTGCCCATTATGAGGGGTTCCCGCCACCCCTGTGCCCATTATGAGGGGTTCCCGCCACCCCTGTGCCCATTATGAGGGGTTCCCGCCACCCCTGTGCCCATTATGAGGGGTTCCCGCCACCCCTGTGCCCATTATGAGGGGTTCCCACCATCCCTGTGCCCATTATAAGGGGTTCCCGACACCCCTGTGCCCATTATGAGGGGTTCCCGCCATCCCTGTGCTGAAATTCCCGGGTCTGTACCCCCCCTGTGCCCATTATGAGGGGTTCCCACCATCCCTGTGCTGAGTTTCTGGGTTCTGTACAGCCGCTGTGCCCATTATGAGGGGTTCCCACCATCCCTGTGCCCATTATAAGGGGTTCCCGACATCCCTGTGCTGAAGTTTCCGGGTCTGTACAGCCGCTGTGCCCATTATGAGGGGTTCCCACCATCCCTGTGCCCATTTATGAGGGGTTCCCACCATCCCACCTGTACCCCCCCTGTGCCCATTATGAGGGGTTCCCAGGAGGAGGAACATAATCCTCATGCAGGGCGGGTGGTAAAGCCGGAGGATGAGGATGACCCTGGGGTATTCTCCGCTCCCTTCGGTGGAGTCAGGAATGCAGAGCGGAGACACGGCAGATCCTCACGTCAGACATTTCCCGTCTCCACCCACAATGCACCTGGAGGGATCTGCCAGAGACAAGTCCGGTCCTGCACGCCTCTGACCGACAATCCACTGAGGGCGGAGCCTGACAGGTACTCGGTACGCAGCGCAGTCCGAATGGCGGCCCCAGGGCCAAGCCCAGCCTTAATAGAAAGCTCCGCCCATCTCCTAGAATGGAATGTTATTAGAGGCGGATCTCCAATCTCAGTAATGAACAAAAAACATTTATCTTCCCGGCAACCATGGCAACGGTACTGCTTGTAGACAATGCAGCAAATTCCAGCTGTCCTCTCCTGATTGGTCCCGGCTTCCACTGGTGTGCTGGGGGGCCAAGTCTCCAGTGTCACCCAATGACCCCATTTCACCTGTGACACTACTGCCTCCAGTGACCCTGGGGGGGCCCCCCTCCCTCACATCAGTGACCCCCGGGGGGGCTCCTCCCTCACATCAGTGACCCCCGGGGGGGGCCTCCTCCCTCACATCAGTGACCCCCGGGGGGGGGGCCCCTCCCTCACATCAGTGACCCCCGGGGGGGGGGCCCCTCCCTCACATCAGTGACCCCTGGGGGGGCCTCCTCCCTCAATCAGTGACCCCTGGGGGGGCCCCTCCCTCACATCAGTGACCCCCTGGGGGGGCCCCTCCCTCACATCAGTGACCCCCGGGGGCCCCTCCCTCACATCAGTGACCCGTGGGGGCCCCTCCCTCACATCAGTGACCCCCGGGGGCCCCTCCCTCACATCAGTGACCCCCGGGGGCCCCTCCCTCACATCAGTGACCCCCGGGGGCCCCTCCCTCACATCAGTGACCCCCGGGGGTCCCTCCCTCACATCAGTGACCCCCGGGGGTCCCTCCCTCACATCAGTGACCCCGGGGGTCCCACTCACATAGGGACCCCAGGGGGCCCCCCTGTTAACTCATTGACCCTGAGGCTCCTGTGTCGCTCTCTCTGGGGTGTCTTCCATGGGACCCCGGCACTCCTAGGAGTCTCTCCCTGGGGGGGGGGGGTGTTGTCCGTTCTGTGACTCCGCTCCCAATTCATAAACCCCTCCCCCTCCTCCCGCTAGCCATGCAGCTCTGTATACATAGAATCCTCGAGGGCCGCATGTCACCCCCGGGGACACCATAGTCCCTGTGTGCAGATTTATGACTGAAGCAGGAGGATGAGGATGACGGGGACATTTCCCATCTGTTGCCATGGCTCCCAGGAAGCGGCATCTCATTGGTCCAGAAGTCGCTGAGCGCCATCATTCTTTATGATGTTAATAGCAGACACAGCAATGGTCACGGAGAGAGGAATGAAGGCCGGCCCCCGCGGAGCTCCCTCTGCATGACCTGTGCTTTCACTGGCCACATGCTTGTTCCAGGTCCAGATGGAGGTCAGCAATGGCGGCCCTCATATACACACGGCACAGGACAGGGGTCAGTCTGAGCGCTCACTGAACGTCATACAAGCGGCATGCTGCACGGCAGGACTCATACACGGGAAGGGGGGGGGTACATGCACACGGCACGCCCGGGTACCTCTCTGGGACACGCATGTGCCGAGGCCCGCCGCAGCACAGAAGGCCCAGCACTACAGGAGAGAAAGTAGAGAAGGATTTAGGAGGCAGCAGAAGCCGTCCAGCTGCCGGCTCCCCACAAGAGCTTACAATCTAATCCTAATGAATGCGGAGAGTTTGGTGAGGGGGGCAGCGAACACCATCGGAGGGGATGGGACCCCCAGGGAGCCAAGTTGGGGTGTCACTGGTGTGAATGTGAGCTCGGGGGGTGTCACCCCCTGTACAGCACAGTGGGGGAGGGGATATGTATGTGGGGTACAGCTGTGTATACCACCTCAGACAGGAGGGGGGGGGGGGGCTACTGCTGTGACAGAGAAGGTAATCGGGGAAACCTTGGTCAGGAGGACAGTATTCCCTGGTACACCCGGGATGGGGGGGGGTGGTATTCAGTGGCGCACACCCGGGATGGGGGGGGGGTGGTATTCAGTGGCGCACACCCGGGATGGGGGGGGGGTGGTATTCAGTGGCGCACACCCGGGATGGGGGGGGGTGGTATTCAGTGGCGCACACCCGGGGGGTGGTATTATTTTCAGTGGCGCACACCCGGGGGGGGGTGGTATTCAGTGGCGCACCCGGGATGGGGGGGGGTGGTATTCAGTGGCGCACACCCGGGATGGGTGGGGGGGGGGGGGGTGGTATTCAGTGGCGCACACCCGGGATGGGGGGGGGGGATGGGGGTGTGGTATTCAGTGGCGCACACCCGGGATGGGGGGGTGGTATGGGGGGGGGGGGTGGTATTCAGTGGCGCACACCCGGGATGGGGGGGGTGGTATTCAGTGGCGCACACCCGGGATATGGGGGGGGTGGTATTCAGTGGCGCACACCCGGGATATGGCGCTCACACCCGGGGGGGGTGGTATTCAGTGGCGCACACCCGGGATATGGGGGGGGTGGTATTCAGTGGCGCACACCCGGGATATGGGGGGGGGGTGGTATTCAGTGGCGCACACCCGGGATGGGGGGGTGGTATTCAGTGGCGCACACCCGGGATGGGGGGGGGGTGGTATTCAGTGGCGCACACCCGGGATGGGGGGGGTGGTATTCAGTGGCGCACACCCGGGATGGGGGGGTGGTATTCAGTGGCGCACACCCGGGATGGGGGGGTGGTATTCAGTGGCGCACACCCGGGATGGGGGGGGTGGTATTCAGTGGCGCACACCCGGGATGGGGGGGTGGTATTCAGTGGCGCACACCGGGATCAGTGGGGGGGGGGTATTCAGTGGCGCACACCCGGGATGGGGGGGTGGTATTCAGTGGCGCACACCCGGGATGGGGGGGGGGTGGTATTCAGTGGCGCACACCCGGGATGGGGGGGTGGTATTCAGTGGCGCACACCCGGGATGGGCACACCCGGGGGGGGGTGGTATTCAGTGGCGCACACCCGGGATGGGGGGGGGTGGTATTCAGTGTGGCGCACACCCGGGATGGGGGGGGGTGGTATTCAGTGGTATTCAGTGGCGCACACCCGGGATGGGGGGGTGGTATTCAGTGGCGCACACCCGGGATGGGGGGGTGGTATTCAGTGGCGCACACCCGGGATGGGGGGGGTGGTATTCAGTGGCGCACACCCCGGGATGGGGGGGGGGGGTGGTATTCAGTGGCGCACACCCGGGATGGGGGGGGTGGTATTCAGTGGCGCACACCCGGGATGGGGGGGGTGGTATTCAGTGGCGCACACCCGGGATTCAGTGGCGCACACCCGGGGGGGGGTGGTATTCAGTGGCGCACACCCGGGATGGGGGGGGTGGTATTCAGTGGCGCACACCCGGGATGGGGGGGGGGGTGGTATATTCAGTGGCGCACACCCGGGATGGGGGGGGTGGTATTCAGTGGCGCACACCCGGGATGGGGGGGGTGGTATTCAGTGGCGCACACCCGGGATGGGGGGGGGTGGTATTCAGTGGCGCACACCCGGGATGGGGGGGGTGGTATTCAGTGGCGCACACCCGGGATGGGGGGGGGGGTATTCAGTGGCGCACACCCGGGATGGGGGGGGGGGGTATTCAGTGGCGCACACCCGGGATGGAGGATGGGGGGGGGGTATTCAGTGGCGCACACACGGGATGGGGGGGGGGGGGGGGGGAGTATTCAGTGGCGCACACCCGGGATGGGGGGGGGTATTCAGTGGCGCACACACGGGATGGGGGGGGTATTCAGTGGCGCACACACGGGATGGGGGGGGGGGGGTATTCAGTGGCGCACACCTGGGATGGGGGGGGGTATTCAGTTGTGCATACCTGGGATTGGGGGGGGTATTCAGTGGCGCACACCTGGGATGGGGGGGGTATTCAGTGGCGCACACCTGGGATGGGGGGGGGTATTCAGTGGCGCACACCTGGGATGGGGGGGGGGTATTCAGTGGCGCACAGGGGCAGGGGTGGGCGTGGCCTGGCAACGGGTAGTAGAGGTGGGCGTGGCCTGGCACACAGGTAGTAGAGGTGGGCGTGGCCTGGCACAGGTAGGACCGGTCGGGCCACGTGCACAGTTGCTCGTGTTGTGTGCACGCGGGGTGACGTCAGGGCGGAGCGCACAAACAATGAGGAATGCGGACGGTCGGCATGGGAAGGATTCGGAGTTGTTTTCATCTCCCGGAAATGGTTGCCAGGCTTAGATAAGGCGGCACTCCGAGTCACAGCATCCCCTCCGCTCACAGCCTGGAGGGAGTTGTAGTCCCAGAATGGTTGTCCAGGTATGGCAGGGAGGTGATGCTGGGAGTCGTAGTCCCGTAGTGTCAAGTAGGTGTGTGATGCTGGGAGTTGCAGTCCCGCGGTGGCAGGGAGGTGATGCTGGGAGTCGCAGTCCCGCAGCGGCAGGGAGGTGGGTGATGTGGGATGCAGTCCCCGCAGCGCAGGGAGGTGGGTGATGCTGGGAGTCGCAGTCCCGCAGCGGCAGGGAGGTGATGAGGGATGCAGGGAGTGCTCCCGCAGCGTCAGGGAGTGCGGAGTCTAGTCCCGCAGCGGCAGGGAGGTGATGCTGGGAGTCGTAGTCCCGCAGCGGCAGGGAGGTGATGCTGGGAGTCGTAGTCCCGCAGCGGCAGGGAGGTGATGCTCGGAGTCGTAGTCCCGCAGCGGCAGGGAGTGATGCTGGGAGTCGTAGTCCCGCAGCGGCAGGGAGGTGGGTGATGCTGGGAGTCGTAGTCCCGCAGCGGCAGGGAGGTGATGCTGGGAGTCGTAGTCCCGCAGCGGCAGGGAGGTGGATGCTGGGGAGTCGTAGTCCCGCAGCGGCAGGGAGGTGATGCTGGGAGTCGTAGTCCCGCAGCGGCAGGGAGGTGATGCTGGGAGTCGTAGTCCCGCAGCGCAGGGAGGTGGTTGATGCTGGGAGTCGTAGTCCCGCAGCTGGGCAGGGAGGTGATGCTGGGAGCGTAGTCCCGCAGCGGCAGGGAGGGTGATGCTGGGAGTCAGCGGCATGGCAGGGAGGTGTGGGAGTCGTAGTCCCGCAGCGGCAGGGAGGTGGGTGATGCTGGGAGTCGTAGTCCCGCAGCGGCAGGGAGGTGGGTGATGCTGGGAGTCGTAGTCCCGCAGCAGGCATGCTGGGAGGTAGTCCCGCAGCGGGGTGATGCTGGGAGTCGTAGTCCCGCAGCGGCAGGGAGGTGGGTGATGCTGGGAGTCGTAGTCCCGCAGCGGCAGGGAGGTGATGCTGGGAGTCGTAGTCCCGCAGCGGCAGGGAGGTGGGTGATGCTGGGAGTCGTAGTCCCGCAGCGGCAGGGAGGTGGCTGGGTCGTAGTCCCGGTGGATGCTGGGAGTCGTAGTCCCGCAGCGGCAGGGAGGTGGGTGATGCTGGGAGTCGTAGTCCCGCAGCAGCGGCAGGGAGGTGGGTGATGCTGGGAGTCGTAGTCCCGCAGCGGCAGGGAGGTGATGCTGGGAGTCGTAGTCACCGCAGCGGCAGGGAGGTGATGCTGGGAGTCGTAGTCCCGCAGCGGCAGGGAGGTGGGTGATGCTGGGAGTCTGTAGTCCCGCAGCGGCAGGGAGGTGGGTGATGCTGGGAGTTGTAGTCCCGCAGTGTCAGGGAGGTGGGTGATGCTGGGAGCTGTAGTCCCGCAGTGTCAGGGAGGTGGGTGATGCTGGGAGCTGTAGTCCCTGGCAGTGTAGTCAGGGAGGTGGGTGATGCTGGGAGTTGTAGTCCCGCAGTGTCAGGGAGGTGGGTGATGTTGTAGTGGGAGTTGTAGTCCCGCAGTGTCAGGGAGGTGGGTGATGCTGGGAGTTGTAGTCCGCAGTGTCAGGGAGGTGGGTGATGCTGGGAGTTGTAGTCCCGCAGTGTCAGGGAGGTGGGTGATGCTGGGAGTTGTAGTCCCGCAGTGTCAGGGAGGTGGGTGATGCTGGGAGTTGTAGTCCCGCAGTGTCAGGGAGGTGGGTGATGCTGGGAGTTGTAGTCCCGCAGTGTCAGGGAGGTGGGTGATGCTGGGAGTTGTAGTCCCGCAGTGTCAGGGAGGTGGGTGATGCTGGGAGTTGTAGTCCCGCAGTGTCAGGGAGGTGGGTGATGCTGGGAGTTGTAGTCCCGCAGTGTCAGGGAGGTGGGTGATGCTGGGAGTTGTAGTCCGCAGTGTCAGGGAGGTGGGTGATGCTGGGAGTTGTAGTCCCGCAGTGTCAGGGAGGTGGGTGATGCTGGGAGTTGTAGTCCCGCAGTGTCAGGGAGGTGATGCTGGGAGTTGTAGTCCCGCAGTGTCAGGGAGGTGATGCTGGGAGTTGTAGTCCCGCAGTGTCAGGGAGGTGATGCTGGGAGTTGTAGTCCCGCAGTGTCATGGGAGGTGATGCTGGGAGTTGTAGTCCCGCAGTGTCAGGGAGGTGATGCTGGGAGTTGTAGTCCCGCAGTGTCAGGGAGGTGGGTGATGCTGGGAGTTGTAGTCCCGCAGTGTCAGGGAGGTGGGTGATGCTGGGAGTTGTAGTCCCGCAGTGTCAGGGAGGTGGGTGATGCTGGGAGTTGTAGTCCCGCAGTGTCAGGGAGGGAGGTGATGCTGGGAGTTGTAGTCCCGCAGTGTCAGGGAGGTGGGTGATGCTGGGAGTTGTAGTCCCGCAGCGGCAGGTAATCTGGCCCCAGCCTCGTGTTTACTCCGTAGCCGGGGGGTGAGTCACCACATTCCAGATGACGGCACGCGGTGACAGCGCCGGGTATAATTAGTGCGGATTAGGGATAGGAGTTCCTCCGCGTGACGCTGATGTGAAGGAAATAAAAGTGTGGCCCTCTGGGGTCCTCCACCCTGTATATGTAGGGGAGCCATCTACTCCTATCCAACGCGGGGGCCTCACCCCTACACAGCCTCCCCCAATACAGGGTGGCAGAGGGGGGGGGGGAGGTGTTCTCAGTTGTGTGCCCCCCCATACAGGGCAATTGGGGGGGGGGGGGGGGGGGGATTCCTCTGAGAAGCTCCAACCCATCACAGAGTTTACTAGGGCCCCCCCACAACAGGAAGTAGTGGGAAGATCCTCATCTCTGAGGGCCCCACCATACAGGGCAGTGTGGGGTCTTACCTTCGGGGAACATGGTGGGACTGGGGGGGGGGGGGGGGGGGGGGGGGGGTCTAGCCTTCCTATGCAGGGTATTATGGGGGGAGGGGATCTTGCTTCTGACACATGGGGGTAATGGGGGCTCCTCACATAAAGTTCAGTATTGGGGGGTTCACACCTCAGAGACCCCCCTGCTCCCCAGATGGCATTATTGGGGGGTCCTTACCCTCGAGGGGAATCTCAGGACATTATTGGGGGGGGGGTCCTTACCTCAAAGGGGAATCTCAGGACATTATTGGGGGGGGGGGTCCTTACCTCAAAGGGGAATCTCAGGACATTATTGGGGGGGGATCTTTCCTCAAAGGGGAATCTCAGGACATTAATGGGGGGGGGGTTCCTTACCTCAAAGGGGAATCTCAGGACATTATTGGGGGGGTTCCTTACCTCAAAGGGGAATCTCAGGACATTATTGGGGGGGTTCCTTACCTCAAAGGGGAATCTCAGGACATTATTGGGGGGGGGGGGGTCTTACCTCAAAGGGGAATCTCAGAACATTGAGGGAGGGGGGGGGGGGGGTCTTTCCTCAAAGGGGAATCTCAGGAATTATTGGGGGGGGGCCTTACCTGGAAGGGGAATCTCAGGACATTATGGGGGGGGTCCTTACCTCAAAGGGGAATCTCAGAACATTGGGGGGGGGGGGTCTTTCCTCAAAGGGGAATCTCAGGAAATTATTGGGGGGGGGCCTTACCTGGAAGGGGAATCTCAGGACATTATGAGGGGGGTCTTATCTCAAAGGGGAATCTCAGGACATTATTGGGGGGGTCCCCTCAGGACATAATGGGGGGGTTCTTATCTGGAAGGGGGAATCTCAGGACATAATGGGGGGGGGGGGTCCTTATCTGGAAGGGGAATCTCAGGACATTAATGGGGGGGTTCTTATCTGGAAGGGGAATCTCAGGACATAATGGGGGGGGCCCCACCTCCAAGGGGCCCCTCTTCCAGTATAACAGGTTGTTTCTTACCCTCCCCCCCAAAATGAGAAGTATTGAGGGGAGGGGATTACAGCCCCCCCCCCCTCCCATTTATATCTCTCACCTGGACTGGAGCCCCCCATGGGTTCGGCGGCGGCGGCGGACGCCATCTTGGATCCACGCTTTTATGTTGATTGGCTGTTGGGAACCCCAAATCTCAGTGGGGGGAGGGGTCCTCCGGGTACAGTGAGGGTTCTGGGGACCCCTTTATAAAGTCACATCCCGTGAGAGGGGCCCCGCACCACAATGGAGGTTCTGTGGGGCCCACACAGCGGTCCCAGGGGGTCCTGGCTTCCTGTGGCCCCTCTGTGATGATGTTCCGGGGGGTCCTTTGCGGTTCCCGATGCAGGGTGCTTCCAGGGGCCCCTCAATATACTCAGCAGTCCTCTGGGGCCCCTAGCAGTGTCCACACAGGGGCCTCACGATGGCTCCAACACAGGAGTGTGTCCACAGGGCCCCTAAATGTCTTCACAAGGGGCCCTTGAGCGATTTAAATCCAGAGCTGCTCCTTGGGCCCCTCGAATGCTTCAACTAGGGGCCACACACAGGGCGAGGCGGTCGGGGGAACTCCTGGGGCCCCTCAGATCCTTTAATATTGGCCCCAGCGAGGTCTCAGCAGTCAGCTGCTTCGGGGGGCTCTTTGTTTTATCCGGCTCTCAGCGCGGGGCAAGCTGGGAGATCTCCCGGTCTCTGGCTCGGTCGCGGCCTCTGGAAGGCGGCGCATGCGCAGAAAGCTTTGCCCGGAGGGGGCGGGCATGCGATGACGATAGTTGGCGTGCGCCAGAAGACACGCCCAACCGGCTGAGGTCAGAGCGCCCGGGGCGTCATGTGACGCGGAAGTGTCTGTGGGAGGCCGCACGTGGGGCCTGTTATGAGCTCAGCAAGCCCCGCCCACTCCGTTTATAAACTCAGAACTACAAAGGGGACCCGGATGAGGGCTGTGTCCGGCCGGAAATGCTGCTTGCCTGGCTGTCATGCTGATCCCCTGGCTTCAGTGCGATGAGTTCGTGACCTGGCAGTAGGAGGAGGAATTCTGGCCTGACTCTGCGGGCCTGAGGGCACTATGGAAGCCGCAGGATCAGCATGACAGTCAGGAAGAACCCCCCCCCCCTTACCAGGCAACTGGTATTTGTATGGGGCTCTCAGTTATCACCCCTCTGTGTCCCATAACCGAAACAGGAAGTGAGAGGAAATCCCTGGTTGTCACCGGAACTAGTGTCCCCATTGGGCAGATTTCACTTCACTTCCTGTCCCATAGTGACAACAGGAAGGGAAAGGAAATCCCTGGTTGTCACTAGAACTAGTGTCCCCATTGGACAGATTTCCCTTCACTTCCTGTCCCATAGTGACAACAGGAAGGGAAATCCCTGGTTGTCGCCTGAACTAGTGTCCCCATTGGGTAGATTTCCCTTCACTTCCTGTCCCATAAAACCCTACTGGAAGTGAGAGGAAATTCTTCCAAAGTGAGGGACTCTCTGGTTGTCACCACAATTAGTGTTACCGCCAGGGAGATTTTCCTTTATTTCCTGCCTCGTAACCAAAACAAGAAGTGAGCATTAATCCCTCCAAACTAAGTCATTTCCTACTTGTCACCTGAACTAGTGTCCCCATTGGGGAGATTTTCCTTCACTTCTTTTCCCATAGTGACAACAGGAAGTGGAAGGAACTTCCTGGTTGTCATTAAAATTGATGTCACCGTCGGGGAGATTTTCCTTCACTTCCTGCCCCATAGCCAAAACAAGAAGTGAGAGGAAATCATTCCAAGGTGAGGGAATCCCCAGAACTAGTGTCCCCATTGGAAACATTTTCCTTCACTTTCTGTCCCATAAACCCAATAGGAAGTGAAGGAAATTTTTCCAAAGTGAAGGAATCCCTGGTTGTCACTGGAACTAGTGTCCCTATTGGGGAGATTTCCTGTTACTTCCTGCCCTAAAGTGACAACAGGAATGAAATTAAATCCCTGGTTGTCACTAAAATTAATGTCACCGCCGAGGAGATTTTCCTTCACTTCCTGTCCCATTGCCAAAACAGGAAGTGAGGAAATCCTTCCAAAGTGGGGGAGCCCATGGTTGTCACCTTACCTAGTGTCCCCATTGGGAAGATTTCCCTTTACTTCCTGTCCCATAACCAAAACAGGAAGTGAGGAAATTTCCCACAAAGTAAGAAAATCTCTGGTTGTCGTCTGAACTAGTGTCCCCATTGGAGAAATTGTCCTTCACTTCCTGTCCCATAAACACAATAGGAAGTGAGAGGAAATCCCTCCAAAGTAAGGGGATTCCTGGTTGTCCCCAGAACTAGTGTCCTCGTTGGGGAGATTTCCCGTCACTTTCTGTCCAAAAGTGACAACAGGAATGAATTGAAAGGAAATCCCTGGTTGTCACTAAAATTAATGTCACTGCCAGAGAGATTTTCCTTCACTTCCTGTCTCATAACCAAAACAGGAAGTGAGAGGAAATCCTATCTAAGATGAATAAAAAAAACAAATAGAATAGAATAAAAAAAGAAATATTATAGAAAATAAAATGAAAGAACAGAATAGAAAAAATAAAAAAAAATTAAGGAATAGAATAGAAAAGAATAAATAGAAAGAAGCCATCTCCCGAAATTCGAATAAAAAAACCCCAAAAAGAATAAAACAGAATATTATGGAAAATAAAATGTAACAGAATAGAAAAATAGAATTAAAAAAAAAATAAAGGAATAGAAAAGAACAGAATATATAGAAAGAATATAGCCGTCTCCTGAAATTTGAATAATAAAAAAAAAAAAAAATAGAATAAAAAGAATATAATAGAAAAAAAAATGAAAGAACAGAATAGAAAAAAAAAAGAATAAAAAAATAAAGGAATAAAAAGAATAAAGAATATAGCCATCTTCTGAAATTTGAATAAAAAAACAAATAGAATAGAATAAAAAAAAGAATATTATAGAAAATAAAATGAAAGAACAGAATAAAAATTAAAAAAAAATTAAGGAATAGAATAGAAAAGAAAAAATAGAAAGAAGCCATCTCCCGAAATTAGAATAAAACCCCCCCAAAAAGAATAAAACAGAATATTATGGAAAATAAAATGGAACAGAATAGAAAAAAAAGAATTAAAAAAAAAATAAAGGAATAGAAAAGAACAGAATATATAGAAAGAATATAGCCGTCTCCTGAAACTTGAATAAAAAAAAAAAAAAATAAAAAGAATAAAAAGAATATTATAGAAAATAAAATGAAAGAACAGAATAGAAAAAAAGAAACGAATACAATAGAAAAGAATAGAATAAATAGAAAGAAGCTGTTCCCGAAATGAAAAAAACAAACAGAAAACAAAATAATAAAAAACAGAATATTATGGAGAATAAAATGGAACAGAATAGAAAAAATAGAATAATAAAATAAAGGAATAGTAAAGAAAAAAATATATAGAAAGAATATAGAAAGAATATAGCTGTCTCTTGAAATTTGAATGAAAAAAAAACAAATAGAATAAAACAGAATATTATAGAAAAAAAAATTGAATAAAAAAAAATAAAGTAATAGAATAAAAAAAATAAAAGGAATGGAATAGAAAAGACTAGAACAAAATAGAAAGAATATAGCCGTCTCCTGAAAATAAATGAAAAAAAAAAAAAAACAGAATAAAAAAAATAAAGGAACAGAAAATAAAGGATCTTCTAAAATGCGAATTAAAAAAAAAAAATAGAATTAAATAAAATATTATAGAAAATAAAAGAACAGAATAGAAAAAAATAGAATAAAAAAATAAAAAGGAATGGAATAGCAAAGACTAGAACAAAATAGAAAGAATATAGCCGTCTCCTGAAATATGAATAAAAAAAACAAATAGAATAGAATAGAATAAAAAAGTATTATAGAAAATAAAAATGAAAGAACAGAATAGAAAAAAAAAAATAAAGGAATATAATAGAAAATGATAAAATATATAGAAAGAATATAGCCGTCTCTTAAAATTCGAATTTAAAAAAACCAAAAACAAATAGAATAAAACAGAATATTATAGAAAAAAAAAATTAAACAAAAAGAATAGAAAAAAAAAATAGAATAAAAAAAATTAAGGAACAGAATAGAAAAGACTAGAACAAAATAGAAAGAATATAGCCGTCTCCTGAAATTTGAATAAAAACAAAACAAATAGAATAGAATACAAAAGAATATTCTAGAAAATAAAATGAAAAGAACAGAAATAAAAAAAAAAAAAAAGAATAAAAAAAAAATAAAGGAACAGAATAGAAAAGAATAGAATGAATATAAAGAAGCCGTCTTCTAAAATGTGAATTAAAAAAAAAATAGAATTAAATAAAATATTATAGAAAATAAAAGAACAGAATAGAAAAAAAATAAATAAAAAAATAAAAGGACTAGAATAGAATAAAATAGAAAATCCTAGGGGAGTCCCCCCCCCCAATGGGCAGGAAATGACCCCCAATAATCTCTTCTGCCATCACACCAGTATATGTGGGCGGAGTCAAATCAATCGTTTCTGTTGATTGGTTCTGATATTCGCAATGGTCAACGCTGCACAACTGCTGCAAAAGAGAGAACTCCGCCCACACAGAGAAAACAAAACCCGAGTCATCCCTGGAATCATTGGAATCATTTATTGGTGGCTCCTGCCAGCGCACTACAAGTCCCAGCAGGCACATGGAAGGACCGCCCATCCTCCACCTAGAACAGAACTTGTGGGGTGGATTGGCCCTTTAAGGAATGTATCCATGATGGATGCCCCTGGCTCCGCCCTTGTCCATACACCGCGACCAATCCGCAGGACGCAGATCTGTTCCCAGCAGCCGACAGACAATTATTGCGGATCATTCTGGGTGGGCGGAGCTGCGGACGGCGAGGATGACGCGTTTCGTGATGTTGCTCCGCCTTCCCGCAGGAAGGTCCCCCCGCCCCCATCACACGTCTGCGTCCAGCTTGCTCCGGATGAACGCCGTCAGTTTGTGAAGCTCCTCCTCCAGAGCGCGCTGATCCCCGTCATTAGTGATGATCCAATCAAACGTCACGCCGGAGTCCAGACCGCACTCTGACTCCGCCTCATCCACCTCTGCAGAGGAGGGACAAGAATCAGAGAGGGGTATATACAGATGGGGGAGGGTATATACAGATGGGGGAGGGTATATATAGATGGGGGAGGGTATATACAGATGGGGGAGGGTATATATAGATGGGGGAGGGTATATACAGATGGGGGAGGGTATATATATAGATGGGGGAGGGTATATACAGATGGGGGAGGGTATATATAGATGGGGGAGGGTATATACAGATGGGGGAGGGTATATATAAAACTGAGGACTATATGATGTAAGGGGGGACTCTGATGGGCATCCTGATGTAAAGGGGGGGGGGGGGGGGGGACTCTGATGTAAGGGGGGGCTCTGATGTGAGGGGGAAGGGGGACTCTGATGTGAGGGGGGAAGGGGACTCTGATGTGAGGGGGGAGGGGACTCTGATGTGAGGGGGGAGGGGGGGACTCTGATGTAAGGGGGGAGGGGACTCTGATGTAAGGGGGGGGGACTCTGATGTAAGGGGGGGGGACTCTGATGTAAGGGGGATGGGTGGTTGGGGTATATTGGGGCGTCTCCTCACCCGGGGTGTACTCCCATCCTCGCGCCCTCCGGGTCTCATGTGACGCCACCACGCGCACTGTCTGGGTGACGCCGCGGTACGATGACAGGAACCAATCCACGTCTGACCTCCGCCGGGCGTCGCTGATGATCTGAATTGGGGAGAAGGAGGTGTCAGCGGAGGAGGTGGGAGGGCAGTGTGGCCCCTGGGGGGCGGAGCCTATGAGGGTCTCACAGCAGGTTTGGGGGGGATGGGATTGGTTGCCACAGTTACGGTATGGGCGGGGAATTCATACCCACACAGGCTGGGACACGCCCTCTACGATGAGGCGGCAGAAGTAGGCGGGGTCGGCGGTCCTCTGCTCCTCCCCCCAGCGGATCATGGCGGCTCGGAAGGTCTCTTTGTACTCGCTGGCGTCCAGCAGGCGTTGGAAGTCCAGACCGCGCTCCTGCACAGGGAGAGAGAGGGCGACATATAGAGGGAGCGCAGTACAAGGCGGGGACACAGGGACACCTACCGACACTCACCTGAGCAAACTGCTTCTTCAGGGGACCCGAGAGACGCAGGATGGCGCACGTGTCTCCGCCCAGGCTGGAAGAGAATGGGGGAGGGGTCAGAGACATGGGGGAAGGGGCATACAAGAGAAGGGGGGGAGGGTCAGAGACATGAGAATGGGGAGGGGTCAGAGACATGGGGGAGGGGTCATACATGAGAATGGGGGAGGGGTCAGAGGCATGAGAATGGGGGGAGGGGTCATACATGAGAATGGGGGAGGGGTCAGAGACATGAGAATGGGGGAGGGGTCAGAGACATGAGAATGGGGGAGGGGTCAGAGAATGGGGGAGGGGTCATACATGAGAATGGGGGAGGGGTTAGAGGCATGAGAATGGGGGAGGGTCAGATACATGAGAATGGGGGAGGGGTCAGAGCATATGGAATGGAGAGGGGTCAGAGGCATAGAGAATGGGGGAGGGTCAGAGGCATGAGAATGGGGGAGGGGTCAGAGAAATGGGAATGGGGGAGGGGTCAGAGACATGGGAATGGGGGAGGGTCAGAGACATGGTAATGGGGGAGGGTCAGAGACATGGGAATGGGGGAGGGGTCAGAGGCATAGGAATGGAGGAGGGGTCAGAGGCATAGGAATGGGGGAGGGTCAGAGGCATAGGAATGGGGGAGGGGTCAGAGAAATGGGAATGGGGGAGGGGTCAGAGACATGGGAATGGGGGAGGGGTCAGAGCATGGGGGGGGGGTCATACATGAGAATGGGGGAGCGGTCAGAGGCATGAGAATGGGGGAGGGGTTAGAGGCATGAGAATGGGGGGGAGGGGTCAGAGAAATGGGAATGGGGGAGGGGTCAGAGACATGGTAATGGGGGAGGGTCAGAGGCATAGGAATGGGGGAGGGGGTGAGAGGCATGGGAGTGGGGGAGGGGTCATACATGAGAATGGGGGAGGGGTCAGAGACATGATGGGGAGGGGAATAGATAGGACGATAGGGGAGTGGTTAGAGACATGGGGGAGGAGTTAGAGGCGTGTCCTGATATCTGTCACCCCACCTTACAGCCCCCCCCCCCCCCCCGGTGTCCCGGATATGAAGTCCCCCCCCCCGTCGGTCTCCCGGCTCGGACCTCTCCTGTAGTCGGTCGGTGATGAAATCTTTCCCGGATTTTCTCTTCCCGCTGAACACCAGAACCAGCCGGGGAGCCGCCATCTCCTCCGCACCGGAGCCCCGCCCACATGACCCCGGCCCCGCCCCTGGCCTCACACACAGCCTCCATACTCCGCCTCCTCGTTCTTCTACGGATGCCAATTCCCGCCCCTAAGAACAGTGCTCCGCCCCCTGTCCCACACCACTTCGACACCCGAAGGGGGGGCCAACCCGCGCCCCTCCCCCAATATGGGAGGGACATACCTTTATTTGCAGTTTATTTTCCAGCAGATTTGGGGGCGTTCCCTCCCCTCCCCCCACACAGCCAGGAAGATGAGAGCCCCCCCCCATCACCCCCCCCCCCCTTCCCCATCACTCATCACCTGTCTCGGAGACAACGGTACAATGCGGGATTTCCCATCACTTCCCGTTTCGGTGACAACGGTACAATGCGGGATTTCCTGTCACTTCCTGTCTCGGTGACAACGGTACAATGCTGGATTTCCCATCACTTCCTGTCTCGGTGACAACGGTACAATGCGGGATTTGGCGTCACTTCCTGTCTCGGTGACAACGGTACAATGCGGGATTTCCCGTCACTTCCTGTCTCGGTGACAACGGTACAATGCGGATTTGGCGTCATTTCCTGTCTCGGTGACAACGGTACAATGCGGGATTTGGCGTCACTTCCTGTCTCGGTGACAACGGTACAATGTTGGATTTCCCGTCTCGCTGACAACGGGCCTCAGAACAGAGAGGAATAAAAACCTGACAGGGGGCCCAGCCCCTCCCCCACTTCAAACTGACTCATTTAAAGGCACAGTCCACCTTTGGAGAATGTTCTCCATCCACCCCTCCCCCTCTTACCTGATTTGTGGGATCCTTCCGCCCGCAGCTTTCTATGGTGTGGCTCCGCCCCCCGCGTCAGATCTATGAATGGAAGGACTACAAGTCCCATCTTTTCCCCGCAGAGGGACGCTGGGGGAGGAGCCTGCACTGACGGTGGCTGCAACGCTCTGCAGGTCTGATTGGCTCTTTGTTCTTCTATGGATAAAATTCTTCAATCAGAATTCAGAAGGTGGACTGTCCCTTTAAATGCTGGCCACGCCCATTGATGAATAAATGCTGGCCCCGCCCATCAATTAATAAATGCTGGCTCCACCCATCGATTAAATGCCGGCTCCGTCCATCGATTAATAAATGCCGGCCCTGCCCATCAACCGATTAATGCCGGCCCCGCCCATCGATTAATAAATGCCGGCCCCACCCATCGATTAAATGCCGGCTCCGCCCATTGTATAATAAATGCTGGCCCTGCCCATCGACCGATAAATGCCGATTCCCACCCATCGACCGATAAATGCCGGCCCCGCCCATGATTAATAAATGCCGGCCCCGCCCATTGATTAATAAATGCCGGCCCCCGCCCATCGATTAATAAATGCCGGTCCCACCCATCAACCGATAAATGGCAGCCCCGCCCATTGATTAATAAATGCCGGCCCCACCCATCAACCGATAAATGCCGGCCCCGCCCATCATTAATAAATGCCGCCCCCGCCCATCGATTAATAAATGCCGGCCCCGCCCTCGATTAATAAATGCCGGCCCCCCCGCCCATTGACCAATAAATGCCGGCCCCGCCCATCGACCAATGAACATTGAAGACGCCACAACAAAACATTTTTTTTTATTTAAACAATTTTATTTATTTTTTTTCTATTTTGTGCATTATTAGTCCAACGTCAAACGGCGCGTCAGAACTGCGAGCGTCCAGCGAGCTCCGCCCAGCAGCCTCGGCGCGCAAAACTATAAAAAAACACTCCAAACGATTAGCGGCATTAAAAAAAAAAAAACATTCCAAAAACATCACACAAATAATCTGAGCTGATTGAAGCCGATCCGGGGCCCCGCCCACTGCGCTTTTCCCCCCCCCGCCGAGGGGACCTCCTCATCGCCATACATTCAGGGCGGAGCCTCCGTGGGCAGTGAGGCTTCCATACAGAAAACGTAAAGAACTACAAAAAGGAAAATCTGCGTTCACACCGACGGAGCGCGCGCGTGCGTTTCCGCGCGTCGCGCCCCCGCGTTCCTTTCAATGGGCTGCCCTACGTGCGGGAAATGTTCCAAAGGACCCTTTTAGAGAAAACGATCCGCGTCATGTTTTGGGGCGCCGCTAGGAATTATCGGCGCGCGTCTGCAAAGCGTGCGATTTTGTGCGCGTTCTCGCGGCGTGCGCATGCGATCGGTATAGGGCGGCCATTTTATTTCAAGGGGCCGCAGGACCGCGTTCACATCTTTGCCACAAAAACGCAGAAACGCATCGCAGACGCACAGCCGGCATGGAACCCCCCTGACGCAGGCCAAAAATGCGTTTCGGCACAATGCGATTTTGCAAAAAGGGGCGGGGACTTGCGTAGGGCAGCCCACTGAAATGAATCGGTTGCCCAACGCGCCGGAATGCGTTCCGTCACGCCTCGCATGATGCGCACAGAGTCTAATGCAGACCATACATGGGTCGAATTCCGAACGATTTTCTTTTCGCATATTCTTTTCGAAAAAACGATCGTGCGATTTGACCATCATTGAGTCGAAAATCGGTCGTTTTTTGCAAATTTTCCAACATGGCCGATGACCGAAAAGGGGAGGAACCACGAAAATCGGCCGGTGCCATTGAACCACCAAAAATCGGCCGATTATTTTCGAAAGAAAAATCGTTGAATTTCGACCCATGTGCGCTCCATTCACACTCGTGCGGCTTGTCACGGGACGTCTGGACATCAAAGTGGCGCGACGCGTCGTGGGGCCCATCCTTTCAGCGGTGCACATTCAAATCGGTGCGATTTAAAGTCGCGGCGATGCCAGAAAGGTGCCTGTGCTGCTCTGATGCGACTTTCGATCCAGAGAGTGGCGGCCGACTCTGAAATCGTGCGACTCTGCTGGAAGTGGGCGTGACCGCGGACTGAGGGGCGTTCACACAACATTCACACGTCTCGCTGACCGATTCCAATGTGTGAAAACGATTTACAAACGGGAATTTGCAAAGAAACATTTTGTATCTTTTTTTTTGTTTTTTTTCCTCGAAGTCGGATTGTAGGGATGTCAGAGTTATACGACACGCCAGGAGAGCGCCGCGCAGGACACGCCCCCAACGCACTCCGAAAACTGGGGGAGGGGCCGGAGCGTACAATCTGAGAGGGAGCGATGCCGCTTAAAGGGGAACTCCACTTCTGAGGGGAAAAATATAAATTAAAAAAAGGAGATAAAAGAAATTAAGAATTCAAATCTCCTGCTCTCTCGGTGCTGCTTCCCTGAACTTCCGGTCTGCACAGGAAAGGGTTAACAGCGGACAGTGCAGCCTATCGGATCGGAGGGGAGAGGGGGGGAGGAGGAGGAGGAGAGGGGGGGGGAGGAGGGGAGGGGAGAGAGGAGGAGGAGGAGGGGGGAGGAGGAGGGGGGGGGAGGAGGAGAGGGGGGGGAGTGTCTTGCCATCCTAGGCTATGGGGCTGTGTGGTTCTATTGCTGCACACAGTGTAGGGAGGCACATCTCCGCTCCCTGCATGCAAGGGTGGCTCCATAGGATGCTACATTCACCGACCTCAGACCCCTCCTATTCATTGACCTCAGACTCCTCCCATTCACCGACCTCAGACCCCTCCCATCCACCAAACTCAGACCCCTCCCATTCACCAGCCTCCGGCCCTCCCATTCACTGACCTGACTCCTCCCATTCACCAACCTCAGACCCCTCCCATCCACAAAACTCAGACCCCTCCCATTCACCAGCCTCCGCCCTCCCATTCACCGACCTGACTCCTCCCATTCACCAACCCAAGACCCCTCCCATTCACCAGCCTCCGGCCCTCCCATTCACCGACCTAAGAATCCTCCCATCCACAAAACTCAGACCCCTCCCATTCACCAGCCCCGGCCCTCCCATTCACCGACCTGACTCCTCCCATTCACCAACCTAAGACCCCTCCCATTCACCAGCCTCCGGCCCTCCCATTCACCGACCTGACTCCTCCCATTCACCAACCCAAGACCCTCCCATTCACCAGCCTCCGGCCCTCCCATTTACCAACCTAAGAATCCTCCCATTCACAAAACTCAGACCCCTCCCATTCACCAGCCTCCGGCCCTCCCATTCACCGACCTAAGAATCCTCCCATTCACAAAACTCAGACCCCTCCCATTCACAGACCTCAGACCATTCACAGACCTCAGACCCCTCCCATTCACAGACCTCAGGCTCCTCCCATTCACCTGTAGAGGACACGGGGACACAAACAGGGGCGGGGTTTATTTCCCAACAACAGTGGAGTTTCTTTAAGGCCGGAGTCACGGCTTTGCTTTTTTTGTTTGAAGCTTTTTCTAATAAAATCAACGGAAACGCATCGCAGCGCAGACCACCGTGCGTTTCTATTGGGGGGGGGGGATGCATAGGTGTGGCCAGGGCCAGGACATGGGGGGGGGGTGAGGTGGGGGGCTATTGCATGGAGAGGGATGGGGAGAATTAGTGCTGGGGGGGGCGGTATGTGCTGGGAGGGGGGATGGGGGGGGATTAGTGCTGTGTTGGGGGGGGGGATATGTGCTGGGAGAGGGATGGGGGGGATTAGTGCTGGGGGGGGGGTATGTGCTGGGAGAGGGATGGGGGGGTTAGTGCTGTGTTGGGGGGGGGATATGTGCTGGGAGAGGGATGGGGGGATTAGTGCTGGGGGGGGATATGTGCTGGGAGAGGGATGGGGGGATTAGTGCTGGGGGGGGGGGATATGTGCTGGGAGAGGGATGGGGGGGATTAGTGCTGGGGGGGGGGGATATGTGCTGGAGAGGGATGGGGGGGATTAGTGCTGGGGGGGGGATATGTGCTGGGAGAGGGATGGGGGGATTAGTGCTGGGGGGGGGCATGGGGGGATTAGTGGGGGGGGGGGATGGGGGGGATATGTGCTGGGAGAGGGATGGGGGGGATTATTGCTGGGGGGGGGATGGGGGGGGATTAGTGCTGGGAGAGGGGATGGGGGGGATTAGTGCTGGGGGGGGGGGGGATATGTGCTGGGAGAGGGATGGGGGGGGGGATATGTGCTGGGAGAGGGATGGGGGGGATGGGGGGGGGGGGGGATATGTGCTGGGAGAGGGATGGGGGGGGGATATGTGCTGGGAGAGGGATGGGGGGGGATTAGGTCGGGGGGGGGGTATGTGCTGGGAGAGGGATGGAGGGGATTAGTGCTGGGGGGGGCATGTGCTTGGAGAGGGATGGGGGGGGGCATGTGCTGGGGAGGGGATGGGGGGGGATTAGTGCTGGGGGGGGGCATGTGCTTGGAGAGGGGATGGGGGGGGATTAGTGCTGGGGGGGGATATGTGCTGGGAGAGGGATGGGGGGGATTATTACTCGGGGGGGGTTATGCGCTGGGAGAGGGATGGGGGGGATTAGTGCTAGGAGGGGGGGGAGGAGAAGTGATTTGAAGGGGGGGGGGGTTTGTGCTAGGAGGAGGGATCTGGAGGTGGGGAGAGGATTTATGCTCAGAGGGGAAATTTGAGGGGTACAATATTTGTACTGGGGGGGGGGATTTAGAAAGGAGAGGATTTGCGCTAAGAGGGTGCCCCCCACCCTGGCGGGGGCAGATTTGTGCTGAGTTTGTGATTTCAGTGGTGGGGGGATTTGTACTAGGAGAGGGGAATCTTTGACACATAATGCCCATACATTTGGGGGGGGTGGCATCTTGGCCCTGGACACTGGATGACCTTGTCCCGGCACTGGGTGTGACTCCAGACCACGGCCGGCCACCACTCTCAGATGTCTCCCGTTTGGCCTCCAGAAAATGTTAATAAAACGAAGAAAAATGACGGAATTATTTAGACGAATTTCCAGCATCGAGAATCCGGAGTTTCGGAATTAGAACACGAATCTACGCCAAGTCCCGGAACCTTCTGTATCGGTTTCTTCGGAGGTCTCGGACCTTTTGGTCTTCGGAGGGAACCTTTTGTATCGGCTGGTTCGGAGGTCTCCCGGAACCTTTTGTATCGGCTGGTTCGGAGGTCTCCCGGAACCTTTTGTATCGGCTGGTTCGGAGGTCTCCCGGAACCTTTTGTATCGGCTGCTTCGGAGGTCTCCCGGAACCTTTTGTATCGGCTGGTTCCGATGTCCCCTGACTGCAGGTTAAGGCACTAGTGGTTAAGGCTAAGAGACTGTCCAACAAAAGGGGACCGGGGACGGTTCTCATGAGACAAGGGGAGGAGCTTCACAAAGAGCAGTCCAATCACCAACCATGTAACATGTGATGGCCGGGTGACCAGTGAAACGTTCATGAGCAGAGGTGAGGGACAGTGCAAAACACATGTATGAGTGGTAGACCCAACGTCCTATCTTCTCCAACCACCAGCAGTAGCCTGATGGCCTGTAAACAACACGCGTGTTCTAAGGTATCACACATACAACCAATCTTGGGGAACGGGACCTTTTACCAAGATTTGCCGCTTGTTGCAGGTCAAGGCACGGGAAGGTTTAGGTCTTTCTTTTGTTGACATGGAATTTGGTAGACATCTCAAGGCTTACAAGATGACCATTTGGGCGGCCATTGACTGGACATGGACCATGAGTCCATGAAGAGGTTTACGAGGAGGGAGGTGGGTCGTTGCAAAAACAGTGTGAAGCTCAGTGCTGCTTGTGGTCATGGTGATGGACATGCGTGTAGAAGACTTCATACTGGTTTCCAGTATCTTCATGGATCCAGTAATGAGAACTATTCGTTCTCATTTTTTCCATGGTCGTTGTGGTTGGATCTGTGTTCATGATCATTGTCATCATACTTGTTATAGTGGGATCGATGTTTGTGGTCATCGGACTTGCCCTTGTAGGGTTTCTGTCTGTGGTCATCATGCCTGCGGTCACCCTCCTTCCATGGCTTATGTTCGTGGCGGTGGCCTTCACCATCCTTCCATGACTTTTGTTTATGATGGTCATCATCACCTTTCTTCCATGGTTTGTGTTCATGGTGGTCACCCTCACCTTGTTTAAATGACTTGTGTTTATGGTGGTCACCCTCACCTTCCTTCTGTGGTTTCTGCTTATGGTGGCCACCCTCACCTTCCTTCCAAGGTTTCTGTTCATGGTGGTCACCCTCCTTCCATGGTTTCTGCTTATGGTGGCCACCCTCACCTTCCTTCCGTGGTTTCTGCTTATGGTGGCCACCCTCACCTTCCTTCCAAGGTTTCTGTTCATGGTGGTCACCCTCTCCTTGCTTGCTTCCAAGGTTTCTGTTCATGGTGGTCACCCTCTGCTGCTTCCAAGGTTTCTCTTCATGCTGGTCACCCTTCCTTTCTTCCATGGCTTGTGTTCCTGGTGGTCACCCTCACCTTGTTTCCATGACTTGTGTTTATGGTGGTCACCCTTACCTTGTTTCGATGGTGTGTGCTCATTGTGGTGACTTTCACCATCCTTCCAAGGCTTGTGTTCATGGTGGTGACCCTCACCCTGCTTCCAAGGCTTGTGTTCATGGTGGTGACCCTCACCCTGCTTCCAAGGCTTGTGTTCATGGTGGTGACCCTCACCTTGCTTGCAAGGCTTGTGTTCATGGTGGTGACCCTCACCCTGCTTGCAAGGCTTGTGTTCATGGTGGTGACCCTCACCCTGCTTCCATGGTTTGTGTTCATGGTGGGGACCCTCACCCTGCTTCCATGGTTTGTGTTCATGGTGGTGACCCTCACCCTGCTTCCATGGCTTGTGTTCATGGTGGTGACCTTCACCCTCTTCTGTGGCTGTGGCTTGTGACCCCCACCCTGCATTCATGGTATGGTGTGACCCCCTCACCCCTTTCTGTGCAAGGCTTGTGTTCATGGTGGTGACCCCCACCTTGCTTCCAAGGGCTTGTGTTCATGGTGGTGACCCCTCACCCTGCTTCCAAGGCTTGTGTTCATGGTGGTGTCCCTCACCCTCCTTCTGTGGCTTGTGTTCATGGTGGTGACCCTCACCCTCCTTCTGTGGCTTGTGTTCATGGTGGTGACCCTCACCCTCCTTCTGTGGCTTGTGTTCATGGTGGTGACCCTCACCCTCTTTCTGTGGCTTGGATTCGTAGTGATGGCGCTCATGTCTGTCAAGCTGTGGCTGAGACGACCGATAATACACATTAATGGCGTCTTTCTCCCGTTTTTTCCAGTACGGCTTATGTTCATGGTGAAATGGTTGTTCCGTGTCTTCACCGAGCTCCACAAAAGATGGGTTGTATTTGGGCTTGGGTTCACGTCTCTCCTTTCCATGTGGTTGTTGACGGTCTTCGGTATCAAGCCTCTTCTTGTGATAGTCGTGTCCCTGTCGGAGTTTGTTTTCCTGGGGTCGCTCTATGAAACGTCCACCATCCTCTCTTCCATCATGGTGGTCTTCATGGTAGGATCTGTAGCCGTAGTTGGGTTTCGTATAATGCCACCCTTTCTGCTCATGAAGGAAATCTCTGGTCTGGTTGAAGTAACGTCCTGATGTCTCATGATGGCTCTTCTGATGGGATTCTGAATCTTTGTCGTACTTTTTATGGTTCTTCCATCCGTGGTCATTTTTGTCTTCGTCATAATCGTGGCTTGGAGAGTCGTGCTTGTGGCCCTCATCCTTCTTGGATTTCTCCTTGTAGGGTTTGTAGTTCGGATTGTCTGCATCTACTCTGAAGTCTTTCTTGTTTGTAGGTTTCGGGTTCGTTTGGTTGAGGTCAGATTCGGAAGTCTCCTCCAGTTTTCCGGGATTGTATTGGCGGTCGGATTTGTAGCTCTTTCGGTGGCCGTGTTTCTTTTCGGATCTAGAAAAGGAAATCATGGAGACCTGCACATGTTATTAGAGGAAGCGCTACCAGTCAGACAGACAAAGAACTGCCGTAAATTCATGAATGACACCTGGATGGAAGCTGTGAACTCCCACAACACGGACTGGTTCTGAAATCCTGGAGCTGGAACCATTCAGCTACGTGGTGGAAGGTGTCACTGGTCTAATGTAGCCCTGGGGTTGGGGAACAGTAGATTGTGTGTGTAGTAATGACGGGGCGCTATTCCTCCCACTGACACCAATGATGGGGCGCTATTCCTCCCACTGACACCAATGATGGGGGCATTCCTACTTCCTCCCACACTGACACCAATGACGGGGCGCCATTCCTCCCACTGACACCAATGACGGGGCGCTATTCCTCCCACTGACACCAATGACGGGGCGCCATTCCTCCCACTGACACCAATGATGGGGCACTATTCCTCCCACTGACACCAATGACGGGGTGCTATTCCTCCCACTGACACCATGATGGGGCACCATTCCTCCCACTGATACCAATGATGGGGCGCTATTCCTACCACTGACACCATGCTGGGGCACTATTTCTCCTACTGACACCAATGATGGGGCATTATTCCTTCCACTGACACCAATGATGGGGCACTATTCCTCCCACTGACACCAATGATGGAACACTATTCCTCCCACTGACACCAATGATGGGGCACTATTCCTCCCACTGACACCAATGATGGGGCACTATTCCTCCCAATGATACCAATGATGGGGCACTATTCCTCCCACTGACACCAATGATGGGGCACTATTCCTCCCACTCCTCCCACTATTCCTCCCACTGACACCAATGATGGGGCACTATTCCTCCCTACTGACACCAATGATGTTGGCACTATTCCTCCTACTGACACCAATGATGTGGCACTATTCCTCCCATTGACACCAATGACTGGGGCACTATTTCTCCTACTGACACCAATGATGGACACTATTCTCCCACTGACACCAATGAAGGGGCACTATTCCTCCCACTGACACCAATGACGGGGCGCTTTTCCTCCCAATGACACCAATGACGGGGCGCTCTTCCTCCTACTGACACCAATGATGGAACACTATTCCTCCCACTGACACCAATGATGGGGCACTATTCCTCCCACTGACACCAATGATGGGGCACTATTCCTCCCACTGACACCAATGACGGGGCGCTCTTCCTCCTACTGACAACAATGATGGAACACTATTCCTCCCACTGACACCAATGATGGGGCACTATTCCTCCCACTGACACCAATGATGGGGCACTATTCCCCCACTGACACCAATGATGGGGCACTATTCCTCCCACTGACACCAATGATGGGGCACTATTCCTCCCACTGACACCAATGATGGGGCACCATTCCTCCCCATGACACCAATGATGGGGCACTATTCCTCCCACTGACACCATGATGGGGCACCATTCCTCCCACTGACACCAATGATGGGGCACTATTCCTCCCATTGACACCAATGATGGGGCACTATTCCCCCACTGACACCAATGATGGGGCACCTATTCCTCCCACTGACACCAATGATGGGGCACTATTCCTCCCACTGACACCAATGATGGGGCACTATTCCTCCCACTGACACCAATGATGGGGGCGCTTTTCCTCCCAATGACACCAATGATGGGGCACTATTCCTCCCACTGACACCAATGATGGGGCACTATTTCCTGACCCACTGACACCACTGACCAATGATGGGGCACTATTCCTCCCACTGACACCAATGATGGGGCACTATTCCTCCCACTGACACCAATGATGGGGCACTATTTCTCCACTGACACCAATGATGGGACAGTATTCCTCCCACTGACACCAATGATTGGGCACCTTTCCTCCCTCTGACACCAATGATGGGGCACTATTCCTCCCACTGACACCAATGATGGGGCACTATTCCTCCCTCTGACACCAATGATGGGGCACTATTCCTCCCACTGACACCAATGATGGGGCACTATTCCTCCCACTGACACCACTGAAGGGGCACTATTCCTCCCACTGACACCAATGATGGGGCACTATTTCCTCCCACTGACACCAATGATGGGCACTATTTCTCCTACTGACCAATGATGAGACAGTATTCCTCCCACTGACACCAATGATTGGGCACCTTTCCTCCCACTGACACCAATGATGGGGCACTATTCCTCCCACTGACACCAATGATGGGCACTATTCCTCCCACTACACCAATGATGGGGCTCCATTCCTCCCACTGACACCAATGATGATACTACTATTCCTCCCACTGACACCAATGATGGGGCTCCATTCCTCCCACTGACACCAATGATGGGGCACTATTCCTCCCACTGACACCAATGATGGGGCACTATTCCTCCCACTGGCACCAATGATGGGGCACTATTCCTCCCACTGACACCAATGATGGGCACTATTCCTCCCACTGACACCAATGATGGGGCACTATTCCTCCCACTGACACCAATGATGGGGCACTATTCCTCCCACTGACACCAATGATGGGGCACTATTCCTTCCACTGACACCAATGATGGGACACTATTCCTCCCACTGACACCAATGATGGGGCACTATTCCTCCCACTGACACCAATGATAGGGCACTATTCCTCCCACTGACACCAATGATGGGGCACTATTCCTCCCACTGATACAATGATGGATCACTATTCCTCCCCCACACCAATGATAAGGCACTATTCCTCCCACTGACACCAATGATGGGGCACTATTCCTCCCACTGACACCAATGATGGGGCATTATTCCTCCCATTGACACCAATGATGGGGCACTATTCCTCCCACTGACACCAATGATGGGGCACTATTCCTCCCATTGACACCAATGATGGGGCACTATTCCTCCCACTGACACCAATGATGGGACACTATTCCTCCCACTGATACCAATGATGGGGCACTATTCCTCCCATTGACACCAATGATGGGGCACTATTCCTCCCACTGACACCAATGATGGGGCACTATTCCTCCCACTGACACCAATGATGGGGCACTATTCCTCCCACTGACACCAATGATGGGGCACTATTTTCTCCCACTGATACCAATGATGGGGCACTATTCCTCCCATTGACACCAATGATGGGGCACTATTCCTCCCACTGACACCAATGATGGGGCACTATTCCTCCCACTGATACCAATGATGGGGCACTATTCCTCCCACTGACACCAATGATGGGGCACTATTCCTCCCACTGATACAAATGATGGATCACTATTCCTCCCACTGATACAAATGATGGATCACTATTCCTACCATTGACACCATTGATGCTTGGCTCTTCCAAGCGTGATAGCATGATGGGTTGCGTTAGGTGATTGGATAACCAAGGTTACCCAAAAAAAACCCTACCAAGCCAACATTTCAATAGGGACCTTATTGACTGGGGACTATCTGCCTATCAATAATCTGGAAGACAAATGACTCCAGGAAACTGGATTGACGTAAACCCCGAAGGTCGTGTCAAAGAAGGAGCTTGGAAGCCTTCTACATGTATAAATGCATCTACAGCTCACTGGAACCAAGGAAGGGCGGAGTATGAGGACACGCACCAACGTCCAATAAGGAGCCACTCACCTTTTCTTAATGGCGGCGTCTCCAAAGAAGTTGGTGTAGACAAATCTCTCAAAATCATCCACGAGATCGTCATTCCCGGTCTCCTTCCTTGCCAAGTCTTCCAGGAAGTCTTCCACATCATCCACAAAGTCCTTAAAGCGGATTTTATGATGGGTGAAATAAGGCCCCTCGAAGAAGCCATCAAGGAGAGGTATCAGCCCGGGCAGGTGTTTGGAGAGATCCGTCTTGGTCAGGTAGTTCTGAAGGATCTCTTCGAACTGCTTCCTCTGAACTGGTTTCAGGTCTACGTTGAAAAGGTCAACGCCATCTTTACGGGCGCAGCAGTCTTCCAGGCCGGAGCATCCTTCTGGAACTCGGTACTGATGGTCGGAGAGCTTCTTCCAGAACTTGTTATGGTCGTGGTGTCGGTGGTCTTTGCCATGGGCTTTGTCTCCGTGTTCCCGTCTCTTGTCTTCTCCATGTTTGTGGGCTTCTGAAAATTCTCTCTGGCCCTTGCGAGGATGGAAACCATCTGCTGCTTCTCCGTGGTGATGGCGAGAGTGTTTGTCCTTCCAGGTTCTCTCGCCGTCAGGATGGTGAGAAGAGTCTTTCCAACGGTTCTCTTTGCCTTTGTCCTTCCAGTTGTCAGACTCGTGTGGATGACGCTCTTTATCTTCAGTCCCAGTTTTTTTCTCTCCCTCCCAGTGCCGATGCCTCTTTTCCCTCCAGTGCTGCTTATCGTCATACTTCTTACCCTTCCATTCTTCATGCTGGGATTCCGGCTGTCCATCTTCCACCCATCTTTTTCCATGTTCTTTGCCATGTTTGAAGTGAGGCTTCCTGAACTGTTCCCCCGGTGTGGCCGAATCTGAACCTTTGCCCCACTTATCTCCTTTCTTCCACTCTTTACGACCATGGGGTTTCTTCTCTTCCCCAACCAGCTCTTTCCTTTTCTGCGCATGCTCCACATACTTCTTGTCCCACGTCTCAGACCTCTGAGCCTCCATCGCCAACCTGCTGCTCATCTCCGAGATCCTTCCTTTTAAACCTTTCGCATCCTGCCCCTCGGTGGTATTGGACGTCATGCCCTCTAGATCCTGTCTGAGGGAGACCACCAACGACCGCTGTTTGTCCAACTCCTGACGAAGCATCTGAGATTCCGCCACCAGAGTCTCCTTCTGAGTCAGGAAACCCTCGATCTGGCTCTTGGTGGCCTCCAGGTCTGCTTTCAGCTGGGTGTTCTCCGAGGTCAAGACCTCCTTATCTGCACTATCGGTCTCCAAGGTCTCCAGTTTCTCCTGTAGGTTCTGCAGTTCCTCCTTGGCGAAGAGATGCCCGGTCTCTTCTCGGAGAAGAGCCTCTTTCAGCCGGACGTTCTCTTCCGTCACTCCAAATGGTTGTGACTCTGGAGTGACACCGTCTCCGCCTTGGACCAACGCTTCCAGTTCCTCTTTCTGAGCCTGTAATAAATAGATATATGTTAACCGCTTGATGGAACCTTCATAATTTGGTGTCATAAAAAAATTTGGGAGTTGATGTGTCCTGCTGACTCGCCAACATATACAGTTACGCTCAAAAGTTTGCCTCCCCCGGCAGAAATGGTGAAATTTCGGGATTGGTGATGGAAATCTGCCAAAAACTTGTCTTTTATGGAAGGATAGTGATCATGTGACGCCATTTATTATCACATCGTTGTTTGGCTCCTTTTTAAATCCTAATGAAATCCCCCAAATGGCCCGGATCAGAAGTCTCCCACCCTGGATCAGAAGTCTCCACCCCCTAGAATGTTTCGTCCTTGGTACAGACGCACAAGGTGACGCAAACAGGTTACCATGACAACTAAAAGCTCAATTTTCCACATCTGTGGCTTTTTAAATTGCTATTAAGCGTCCGTGTATAAATAGTGAGTTTGTCCGCTCTCTCACGTGGAGGCACTGAGCAGGCTGGATACTGAGCCATGGGGAGCAGAAAAGAACTGTCAAAAGACCTGCGTAACAAGGTAATGGAACTTTATAAAGAGGGAAAAGGTTCTAAAAAGCTATCCAAAGCCTTGACTAGGCCAGTCAGTGCTGTTCAGTCACCTATTAAGAAGTGGAAAATTCGGGGATCTCTTCTGATACCAAGCCGAGGTCAGTAGACCAAGAAAGATGGCAGCCACAACTGACAGAGGAATTCTTCGGGATACAAAGAAAACCCCCCACAGGTAACCTCAGGAGAAAACCCACAGGTAAGCTCAGGCTGCTCTGGAAAAAGACGGTGTGGTTGTTCCAAGGAGAACAATACGATAATACTTGAACAAATATGAGCTGCCTGGTGGAGTTGCCAGAAAACAGCCTTTACTGCGCGCCAATGCCACAAGAAATCAAGAAAAACAGAAAATAAGCGAGCGCTTGAGATAGATATAATGAGCAGCGGCTGTACACCAAAAAGGCACCGTATCAAACCTTCAGGGACATAAATATAAAAAGGGGGGTGCAGCGCTACATATCTTAGCAAAAGATAAATCAAACACAGATAATAAACAATAAAACAGTGACTATGTGTTAATAAGGCCACTGAAATGGTGGCTATGAAGTGAGGGAAGTGAAACAGTCCAATGGAGGAGTGCTCTTAAGATCCAGGATGATCCTCAGACGTCCAATATTAGGAACCGTCAGGTGATAAAAAATGTAAAGACTGCGCACTCACCAGATACGCAATCTTTATGCGCATTTGTGTATAATATCACCGGACCTCCTGTGTCATCATCCTGGTCTGGTCAAATCTGGTCAGCATATCCTCCCTTGCCTGGTACCCGGATAGATGCAGCTATTCCATGGATCTGGCTGGCTCCCACCAGAACTCAAATAAACAGAAAAGGCCACATAGTGTGATATCCTCAGGTATCTTTATTGTAGGCAAAGGATAGCAGGAAAACCAACATGTAAAATATTACTGACCCAGATGCAAATCAAAGATGGCCGCCGGGGCCCCTCGTGGTGCCGGCGGTGAAGCGTCCAACCTGCTGTAGCTCTCCCTGACGCGTTTCGAGCGAAGGCTCGTACTCATAGGGGGTGCAGCTTACAGTGGTGGACGCAAATGACAAATTTAAATACGAGCGATGGCGCATGCGCAGTACGCCGTGCGCCATCTTTCCTATGCTGGATGTCCGCGCGACGGGCGCCATTTTATTGTAGCCCAACCCGATGGCGCATGCGCAAACGCCCTGTCGTCGGGTACGCAGAGACAACCAGCAGAAACGAATGCTATGAGCACCAGGGATGACTCAATCATATGCTATAAGCGCCAGAGATGATCCAATCAATAATTTGACGCTATAGATCACCTATGTGGAAACCAACCAAGATAATATAATTATGGGCAAGAACAAAGATGGATCTTAATAAACAGATCCAAATTCATGTTATATAGCCCGTGTTTATCACAGCAACAGTAATGCAAATATATAGATACTCCGTATGAAAAACTATATTCACATAAAATGAATTAAAAAATTATTAAGTTAAAAAATTATATTCATGTGAGAACCTGGTGGTCATACATATGTAAACGTTGGCAAAAAAGTCTGCCAAACATAAGTACCCATATATATAAAGTTATACCTGAATACTAAAAAGCCAAAAATACATAAATCCACAGTATATATAATCAATACAAATATAAAATAATACATACATCTGTAGACCCATCGGTCATTAGTGCATGTAGAAAGTTAGAATAATAAAACATTAAATATTAAAATTACCTGAATAACAAAAATATATCATCAGAATAACAGAGGAATAAAATCATATAATATTAAGTGAAATACACACTAGGATCAATGGCAAGAATGCATATGTGTATATAGAAAGATATCTAGATAGTCCCAATCAGCTGTTATCAATGAAACTATTGATATCCAGTTCTATATTAAGTCCATTGGGGCGCATACAGTCCATCTGGAATATCCATTTCGTTTCCATTTGCGAGACTGCTCTTTTCTTATTTATGCCTCTCCAATGGGCTCGCACTGTGTCAATACCCACAAACTGCAATGAAGATGGGTCCCTGTTATGATGGGTCCTGTAGTGTAATGATAAAGAATGGTCTTTAAAGCCCTTTTTTATGTTGTTAACGTGTTCACGAAGTCTATCCCTAAGTCTTCTAATGGTGCGCCCAACGTACTGTTTTTTGCACGGACATTGCAAAAGATACACGACATTTTTGCTGTAGCATGATATAAAGTTTTTAATTTTAAATGTCCTGCCAGTACTAGTTGATAGAAAATTGTCGACCCTCTTTTTCCTTTTGCCATTACAGGTGCATATAATACACTTGTTGCATGGGAAGAAACCAGTAATATTTTTCAAAAAGGAAGTGTTCCTAGGAGGGTCGATAATATTTGGGGCTATAAGATTTCTCAGAGATTGTGCTCTTCTATAAGTAATCTCAGGTCTGTCAGGAAGAATATTAGTTAGCACTGGATCCGCCTTCAAAATCTTCCAGTTCTGATTAATGATTCTAGAAATCGTCCTGTATTGTCTAGAAAAAGTAGTAACAAAGGGGCAGATTTTTTGTGACTTTTGTGAGGTATTGTTAGCAAGCAGAGAATCTCTATCCATATTTCCTATCTCATGCATAGTGCGAGTAAGACATATCTCATCGTATCCCTTTTCCAAGAATCTGATTTTTAATATAGATGCCTGTGACAAAAAGGTATCAACAGAGGTACAGTTTCTTCTCAGCCTTAAGAATTGCCCTTTCGGTATGTTTGAAAGCCATAGTGGATGATGGCAACTGCTAATGGGAATGTATCCGTTCCGATCTGTTCCTTTTTATCGACCCTCCTAGGAACACTTCCTTTTTGAAAAATATTACTGGTTTCTTCCCATGCAACAAGTGTATTATATGCACCTGTAATGGCAAAAGGAAAAAGAGGGTCGACAATTTTCTATCAACTAGTACTGGCAGGACATTTAAAATTAAAAACTTTATATCATGCTACAGCAAAAATGTCGTGTATCTTTTGCAATGTCCGTGCAAAAAACAGTACGTTGGGCGCACCATTAGAAGACTTAGGGATAGACTTCGTGAACACGTTAACAACATAAAAAAGGGCTTTAAAGACCATTCTTTATCATTACACTACAGGACCCATCATAACAGGGACCCATCTTCATTGCAGTTTGTGGGTATTGACACAGTGCGAGCCCATTGGAGAGGCATAAATAAGAAAAGAGCAGTCTCGCAAATGGAAACGAAATGGATATTCCAGATGGACTGTATGCGCCCCAATGGACTTAATATAGAACTGGATATCAATAGTTTCATTGATAACAGCTGATTGGGACTATCTAGATATCTTTCTATATACACATATGCATTCTTGCCATTGATCCTAGTGTGTATTTCACTTAATATTATATGATTTTATTCCTCTGTTATTCTGATGATATATTTTTGTTATTCAGGTAATTTTAATATTTAATGTTTTATTATTCTAACTTTCTACATGCACTAATGACCGATGGGTCTACAGATGTATGTATTATTTTATATTTGTATTGATTATATATACTGTGGATTTATGTATTTTTGGCTTTTTAGTATTCAGGTATAACTTTATATATATGGGTACTTATGTTTGGCAGACTTTTTTGCCAACGTTTACATATGTATGACCACCAGGTTCTCACATGAATATAATTTTTTAACTTAATAATTTTTTTATTCATTTTATGTGAATATAGTTTTTCATACGGAGTATCTATATATTTGCATTACTGTTGCTGTGATAAACACGGGCTATATAACATGAATTTGGATCTGTTTATTAAGATCCATCTTTGTTCTTGCCCATAATTATATTATCTTGGTTGGTTTCCACATAGGTGATCTATAGCGTCAAATTATTGATTGGATCATCTCTGGCGCTTATAGCATATGATTGAGTCATCCCTGGTGCTCATAGCATTCGTTTCTGCTGGTTGTCTCTGCGTACCCGACGACAGGGCGTTTGCGCATGCGCCATCGGGTTGGGCTACAATAAAATGGCGCCCGTCGCGCGGACATCCAGCATAGGAAAGATGGCGCACGGCGTACTGCGCATGCGCCATCGCTCGTATTTAAATTTGTCATTTGCGTCCACCACTGTAAGCTGCACCCCTATGAGTACGAGCCTTCGCTCGAAACGCGTCAGGGAGAGCTACAGCAGGTTGGACGCTTCACCGCCGGCACCACGAGGGGCCCCGGCGGCCATCTTTGATTTGCATCTGGGTCAGTAATATTTTACATGTTGGTTTTCCTGCTATCCTTTGCCTACAATAAAGATACCTGAGGATATCACACTATGTGGCCTTTTCTGTTTATTTGAGTTCTGGTGGGAGCCAGCCAGATCCATGGAATAGCTGCATCTATCCGGGTACCAGGCAAGGGAGGATATGCTGACCAGATCTGACCAGACCAGGATGATGACACAGGAGGTCCGGTGATATTATACACAAATGCGCATAAAGATTGCGTATCTGGTGAGTGCGCAGTCTTTACATTTTTTATCACCTGACGGTTCCTAATATTGGACGTCTGAGGATCATCCTGGATCTTAAGAGCACTCCTCCATTGGACTGTTTCACTTCCCTCACTTCATAGCCACCATTCAGTGGCCTTATTAACACATAGTCAGTGTTTTATTGTTTATTATCTGTGTTTGATTTATCATTTTGCTAAGATATGTAGCGCTGCACCCCCCTTTTTATATTTAATGCCACAAGAAAGCCTGGCTACAATATGGCCGACAACACCTTGACACGTCTCACAGCTTCTGGCACACTGTACTCTAGAGTGACGAGACCAAGATAGAGCTTTATGGAAGCAACCATGAGCGCTATGTTTGGAGAGGAGTCAACAAGGCCTATAGAGACAAGAACACCATCCCCACTGTGAAGCATGGTGGTGGCTCACTGATATCTTGGGGGGTGGGTGCCCAACAACACGTTGACACGTCTCACAGCTTCTGGCACACTGTACTCTGGAGTGACGAGACCAAGATAGAGCTTTATGGTCGCAACCTTGAGCGATATGTTTGGAGAGGGGTCAACAAGAACTATAGAGACAAGAACACAATCCCCACTGTGAAGCATGGTGGCGGCTCACTGGTGTTTTGGTTGTGCGTGAGCTCTAAAGGCATGGGGAATCTTGTGAAAATTGATGACAAGAGGAATGCAGCGTGATATCAGAAAATACTGGCAGACAATTTGCAGGAAAGCTATGCATGGGACGCTTTTGGACCTTCCAGCAGGACAATGAGCCTCAGCACAAGGCCAAGCTGACCCTCCAGTGGTTCCAGCAGAAAAAGGTGAAGGTTCCGGAGTGGCCATCACAGTCTCCTGACCTTCATATCATTGAGCCGCTCTGGGGGGGAATCTCAGGTGTGGGAATCATGGAAGACCACCAAAGGCTTTTGGGGGGATCTCAGGTGTGGGGTTCATGGAAGACCACCAAAAGACTTTGCATGACCTGGAGGCATTTTGCCGAGATGAATGGGCGGCTCTACCACCGGCAGGAATTCGGGGGCCTCATAGACAACTATTACAGAAGACGGCACGCTGTCATTGATGCTGAAGGGGGCGACACAAGGGATGAAGAGGGGGTGCAGACTTTTGAGCAGAGGGAATATCATTGGTTGACTTGTTGCCGTGTTCTGTTTTCTGATTGGCCCATTCTGGGATCACCTCCAGATACAGAATATGAATCCCATAAGAAATGCAAGAAATGGGTTTTGCCGGTTCACTCCTAGTCCATCCTGTATATTCCCGATTCTCCAAGGTGGGGGGGGGGGGGGACTTTTCACCCCAACTGTATATACAACCCATGAACCAAACCACATTATAACGCCATAACAGGAGTCCATTCTCTGCAGTCAGCCAATCACGTTCACACCACTACCTTGGGGGTCTCCAACAGACGGCTGGAAGTACCTGGAGTTTGGCCTGAATGTGGCGGATCTCTTGGTTTTCCTTGGCAACTTTATCCAGAAGGTCGTTCATAACCTGAAGGCTGTTTGGATCTCCGGTGAACTGGTCGGCATGTTGATGAAGCCACTCCTGGAGGGAAGAAAGGAAGGACAACGTGTGATCCGAATACAGAACGAGGGACAGACGGACGGACAATGTGAGAGGAACAGAATGATGGACCATTTTATCACACAGGATCCTGCCAGCGAATGGGAAGACCTGACACCTCCCCCCCTTCTGCCACCAGAATTGAACCCCTAAAATCCTCCCTCCAACTTCCCCTCCAGTCTTGCACAGGTGTACCGGCTCCTCCTCCTTCAATCTTGCACAGGTGTACAGGGCCCCTCCCCTCAGTCTTGCACAGGTGTACCGGCTTCATCCCTTCAGTCTTGCACAGGTGTAACAGCTCCTCCCCTTCAGTCTTGCACAGGTGTACTGGCTCCTCCCCTTCAGTCTTGCACAGGTATACCAGCTCCTCCCCTTCAGCCTTACACAGGTGTACCGGCTCCTCCTCTCCAGTCTTGCACAGGTGTACCGACTCCTCCCCTTCAGCCTTGCACAGGTGTACCGGCTCCTCCCCTTCAGCCTTGCACAGGTGTACCGGCTCCTCCTCTTCAGCCTTGCACAGGTGTACCGGCTCCTCCTCTCCAGTCTTGCACAGGTGTACCGGCTCCTCCCCTTCAGCCTTGCACAGGTGTACCGGCTCCTCCTCTCCAGTCTTGCACAGGTGTACCGGCTCCTCCCCTTCAGCCTTACACAGGTGTACCGGCTCCTCCCCTTCAGCCTTGCACAGGTGTAACGGCTCCTCTAGTGCAGTACAAGTTGTGGAGGTACAGGATCCAGAGGAACAAGGACTGGAGGTACAGGGTCTGGCAATATGAGGTCAGGAGGTACAGGATCCAGAGGTACCTACCTCCACCATTTCCTCATAAAAGTGGATCACAGTGAATAAAAAAAAAAATTTAAATCCACAAAACCTTCTACAGTGGAACATCTGTGAGCAGAGCCTGTGACGGAGCACCTACCTGGATGTCGGCGATGGTCTGCGGGTGATCGGCTCCTCCTCTTGCGCTGCGCGGGATCACAGTCTGAGGAAGATCTACACAAGACAAAGGATGCAGAGTGAGGACAATACCATGGGTGTGCTCAGAATACGTCCACCACCCCGGAGAACTACACCGGATGACCTGTCCACCACCAATCCATCACCAGTCCACTACCAGTCCGTCACCAGTCTGCCAACAGTCTGCCACCAATCCGCCACCAGTCCACCACCAATCCATCACCAGTCCGTCACCAATCCACCACCAATCCATCACCAGTCCACCACCAGTCCGCCACAATCCGCCACCAGTCCACCACCAATCCATCACCAGTCCGTCACCAATCCACCACCAATCCATCACCAGTCCACCACCAGTCCGCCACCAATCCGCCACCAGTCCGCCACCAATCCATCACCAGTCCGTCACCAGTCTGCCAACAGTCCGCCAGCAATCAGTCACCACTCTGCCAACAGTCCGCCACCAGTCCACCACCAATCCATCACCATCCGTCACCAATCCGCCACCAATCCGCCACCAGTCCGCCACCAATCCATCACCAGTCCGCCACCAGTCCGCCACCAGTCCGTCACCAATCCGTCACCACTCTGCCACCAATCCGTCACCACTCTGCCACCAATCCGTCACCACTCTGCCAACAGTCCGCCACCAGTCCGCCACCAATCCATCACCAGTCAGCCATCAGTCCGCCACCAATCCATCACCAGTCCGCCACCAATCCACCACCAGTCCGCCACCAATCCATCACCAGTCCGCCACCAGTCCATCACCAGTCCGCCACCAATCCATCACCAGTCCGCCACCAATCCATCACCAGTCCGCCACCAGTCCATCACCAGTCCGCCACCAGTCCATCACCAGTCCGCCACCAGTCCGCCACCAATCCACCACCAGTCCGCCACCAATCCATCACCAGTCCGCCGCCAGTCCGCCACCAGTCCATCACCAGTCCGCCACCAATCCATCACCAGTCCGCCACCAAGTCCGCCACCAATCCGCCACCAATCCGTCACCAATCCGTCACCAATCCGTCACCACTCTGCCAACAGTCCGCCACCAGTCCGCCACCAATCCGCCACCAGTCCACCACCAATCCGTCACCAGTCCGCCACCAATCCGTCACCAGTCCGCCACCAATCCATCACCAGTCCGCCATCAGTCCGCCACCAATCCATCACCAGTCCGCCATCAGTCCATCACCAGTCCGCCACCAGTCCGTCACCAATCTGCCACCAGTCCGCCATCAGTCCGCCACCAATCCATCACCAGTCCCCCAATCCATCACCAGTCCATCACCAGTCCATCAGTCCGTCCCCATCAGTCCGCCACCAATCCATCACCAGTCCGCCACCAATCCACCACCAGTCCGCCACCAATCCATCACCAGTCCGCCACCAATCCATCACCAGTCCGCCACCAATCCATCACCAGTCCGCCACCAGTCCATCACCAGTCCGCCACCAATCCATCACCAGTCCGCCACCAGTCCGTCACCAGTCCGCCACCAGACCGTCACCAGTCCGCCACCAGTCCGTCACCAGTCCGCCACCAGTCCGCCACCAGTCCATCACCAGTCCGCCACCAGTCCATCACCAGTCCGCCACCAGTCCGCCATCAGTCCGCCACCAATCCATCACCAGTCCGCCACCAATCCGTCACCAGTCCGCCACCAATCCGTCACCAGTCCGCCACCAATCCGTCACCAGTCCGCCACCAATCCATCACCAGTCCGCCACCAATCCATCACCAGTCCGCCACCAATCCATCACCAGTCCGCCACCCAATCCATCACCAGTCCGCCACCAGTCCGCCACCAATCCATCACCAGTCCGCCACCAGTCCGCCACCAATCCATCACCACTCTGCCAACAGTCCGCCACCAATCCGCCACCAGTCCACCACCAATCCATCACCAGTCCGCCACCAATCTGTCACCAGTCCGCCACCAATCTGTCACCAGTCCGCCACCAATCCATCACCAGTCCGCCACCAGTCCATCATCAGTCCGCCACCAATCCATCACCAGTCCGCCACCAATCCATCACCAGTCCGCCACCAGTCCGTCACCAGTCCGCCACCAATCTGTCACCAATGCGCCACCAGTCCGCCATCAGTCCGCCACCAATCCATCACCAGTCCATCACCAGTCACCATCACCAATCCGCCACCAGTCCACCACCAATCCGTCACCAGTCCGCCACCAATCTGTCACCAGTCCGCCACCAATCCATCACCAGTCCGCCACCAGTCCATCATCAGTCCGCCACCAATCCATCACCAGTCCGCCACTAATCCATCACCATCACCAGTCCGCCACCAGTCCATCACCAGTCCGCCACCAATCCGTCACCAATGCGCCACCAGTCCGCCACCAGTCCGCCATCAGTCCGCCACCAGTCCATCACCAGTCCGCCACCAGTCCATCACCAGTCCGCCACCAATCCATCCATCCAGTCCGCCACCAGTCCGCCACCAATCCATCACCAGTCCGCCACCAGTCCATCATCAGTCCGCCACCAATCCATCACCAGTCCGCCACCAATCCATCACCGGTCCGCCACCAATCCATCACCAGTCCGCCACCAATCCATCACCAGTCCGCCACCAGTCCGCCACCAATCCATCACCAGTCCGCCACCAATCCGTCACCAGTCCGCCACAAATCCGTCACCAGTCCGCCACCAATCCGTCACCAGTCCGCCACCAATCCGTCACCAGTCCGCCACCAATCCACCACCACACAGCCTCCACCCCGAAATCAGAGAATTCAGCAGAGCTCCGCCTGGACTGGGCCCGACTCCCAATGCCTCTCCATAGCCTGACTGATGGTTCCCCGCTGCAGGGACTGGAGGCCGCGGTGCACATGCCCAGGTCCCGCTCTGCAGAGTTCAGGCCGGGGGCTGGGCAGGGCCGGTCAGTGAAGTCCTCGGAGGTGGAGGGTTATAGGAAGGAAAGAACGATGGAGGACGACTTACCTTCATCTCCTCCCAGGCCGCCTGTTGGGGGAGAGGGAAGATATTAATGACTGCAGATACAGAACACCTCCATGTACTATAGAACACCTCCATATACAGCAAGACCGAGCCGGACCTGAACCCAGAGATCCAACCCACTACAGTAGGGGAGGGACAGTATATATGACTGATGGGGGAGGGGAGGTATATATGACCAGAGGTGGGGGGGTGGCAGTATATATGGGGGGGGGAGGGACCGTATATATGACTGATGGGGGAGGGGAGGTATATATGACCAGAGGTGGGGGGTGGCCGCATATGGGGGGGAGGGACCATATATATGACTGATGGGGGAGGGGAGGTATATATGACCAGAGGTGGGGGGTGGCAGCATATGGGGGGGAGGGACCGTATATATGACTGATGGGGGGGAGGAATATATGACCAGAGATGGGGGCAGCAGCATATACGGGGGGGGGGGGGGGGTTGGGTATCGTATGCATGACTGATGGGGGAGAGGGAGGTATATATGACCAGAGGTGGGGGGGTGGCAGTATATGGGGGGGAGGGACCGTATATATGACTGATGGGGGAGGAATATATGACCAGAGATGGGGGGCAGCAGCATATACGGGGGGGGGGGGGGGTTGGGTATGATGGTATGCATGACTGATATATATGATTGGGGGGGGGGGGGAGGTATATATGACCAGAGGTGGGGGGTGGCAGCATATGGGGGGGAGGGACCGTATATATGACTGATGGGGGAGGTGAGGTATATATGACCAGAGGTGGGGGGTGGCAGCATATGGGGGGGAGGGACCGTATATATGACTGTGGGGGGGGGGGGAGGTATATATGACCAGAGGTGGGGGGGGTGGCAGCATATGGGGGGGAGGGACCGTATATATGACTGATGGGGGGGGGGGAGGTATATATGACCAGATGGGGGGGGGGGCAGCAGCATATACGGGGGGGGGGGGGGGGGGTTGGGTATCGTATGCATGACTGATGGGGGAGGGGAGGTATATATGACCAGAGGTGGGGGGGTGGCAGTATATGGGGGGGAGGGACCGTATATATGACTGATGGGGGAGGAATATATGACCAGAGATGGGGGGCAGCAGCATATACGGGGGGGGGGGGGGGGTTGGGTATATCGTATGCATGACTGATGGGGGAGGGGAGGTATATATGACCAGAGGTGGGGGTGGCAGCATATGGGGGGGAGGGACCGTATATATGACTGATGGGGGGGGGGGGGTATATATGACAGAGGTGGGGGGTGGAGCATATGGGGGGGGGCATATGGGGGGGAGGGACCGTATATATGACTGATGGGGGAGGTGAGGTATATATATGACCAGAGGTGGGGGGTGGCAGCAGTATATATATGGGGGGGAGGGACCGTATATATGATGACTGATGGGGGAGGAATATATGACCAGAGGTGGGGGGTGGCCGCATATGGGGGGGAGGGACCGTATATATGACTGATGGGGGAGGAATATATGACCAGAGGTGGGGGGGGCCGCATATGGGGGGGAGGGACCGTATATATGACTGATGGGGGAGGGGAGGTATATATGACCAGAGGTGGGGGGCGGCATTATATATGGTGTGGGGGGGGAGTATATATATATATCCAGCTGGGGACGGGGCAGGAAATAGGAATAGTGCAGTATATATGGGGGAGGGGTAGTATAAATGAATTGGTGGGGGGGGGGTAGTATATATGATAGGGTGGGGGGTAGGGGGAAAGGGGGGGTATATATGATTGGTGGGGGGAGGGGTAGTATATATGATTGGTGGGGGGAGGGGTGGTATATATGATTGGTTGGGGAGGGGGGGGTATATATGATTGGTGGGGGGGGGGGGTGGTATATATGATTGGTGGGGGGGGGGTAGTATATATGATTGGGGGGGGGGGGGTAGTATATGATTGGTGGGGGGGGGGTATATATGATTGGTGGGGGGGGGGGTATATATGATTGGTGGGGGGGGGTAGGTATATATGATTGGTGGGGGGGGGGGTGTATATATGATTGGTGGGGGGGGGGAGGTATATATGATTGGTGGGGGGGGGGTATATATGATTGGTTGGGGGAGGGGTAGTATATATGATTGGTGGGGGGGGGTATATATATGGATTGGTGGGGGGGGGGTATATTGATTGGGGGGGGGGAGGTATGGTATATATGATTGGTGGGGGGGGGGTATATATGATTGGGGGGGGGGGGAGGTATATATGATTGGTGGGGGGGGAGGGGTATATATGATTGGGGGGGGGGGGAGGTATATATGATTGGTGGGGGGGGGGGTTGGTATATATGATTGGTGGGGGGGGGGGTAGTATATATGATTGGTGGGGGGGAGGGTATATATGATTGGTGGGGGGGGGGGGGGTATATATGATTGGTGGGGGGGAGGGGTAGTATATATGATTGGTGGGGGGGGGGGGGGGAGGTATATATGATTGGTGGGGGGGGAGGTAGGTTTAGGGTTTGGTGGGGGGGGGATATATGATTGGGGGGGGGGGTAGTATATATTGGTATTGGGGGGGGGGTAGGTATATATGATTGGTGGGGGGGGGAGGGGTGGTATATATGATTGGTGGGGGGGGAGAGGTAGTATATATGATTGGTGGGGGGGGAGGTATATATGATTGGTGGGGGGGGAGGTATATATGATTGGTGGTATGGGGGGGGGTATATATGATTGGTGGGGGGGAGGGGTAGTATATATGATTTAGTATATATGATGATTGGTGGGGGGAGGGGGTATATATGATTGGTGGGGGGGGGGTATATATGGGTGAGGGGGTAGGGGTATATATGATTGGTGGGGGGGGGGGTTAGGTATGATTGGTTATATGATTGGTGGGGGGGTAGTATATATGATTGGGGGGGGGGGTATATATGATTGGGGGGGGGGTATATATGATTGGTGGGGGGGGAGGGGTAGTATATATGATTGGTGGGGGGGGAGGGGTAGTATATATGATTGGGGGGGGGGAGGGGGTAGTATATATGATTGGTGGGGGGGGGGTATTGATTGGTGGGGGGGGGGGTATTTACATGTAGCCCATGCAGTCTATGTTGCGCTCTGTATGGCCCCCCCTTGTTAGCTCTGTGATGTTGGTGACGACATGAGAACACCATTCACCATCCATTCACAGACACTCAGGAGCCATCAGGGGGCGCCCCGCTCCCTCCTCACCTGTGAACACCAGAACAGCAAGAGCCACCAGGGCCACAGGCAGCAATGATACATTTATTGAGGGTGAGTGAGAGCCCGGACTCCGCCTCCTGCTGTACGGCCTCTGTGGAGGCGGGTCCTATACTGGTGGGCGGGTTCCTCTCGCAGCACGTTTGCGGAGACCCTCCACATCATCATCACTGCTGGAACAGCTCACCTCCTCCAGATCTCCTCCTACAGAGCAAGAACAGGGGGGTGGTGAGAGGGGAACCGCAGGGGCGGTACCAACACGTGACTGAATCACAGGGTGGGAGGAGCATCAAACCACAGAACATCACATACAATAACATGTAGTGTCACTCCGCAATGCTGGGATAGACGTTCAAACTATGGCCCTATCGGGGTCCCTGTGATGTCAGGACAAGATATGAGGGTCCCCACCATCCCTATGCCCATTATGAGGGGTTCCCACCATCCCTGTGCCCATTATGAGGGGTTCCCCCCATCCCTATGCCCATTATGAGGGGTTCCCCCATCCCTGTGCCCATTATGAGGGGTTCCCCCCATCCCTGTGCCCATTATGAGGGTTCCCCCATCCCATGTGCCCATTATGAGGGGTTCCCCCCATCCCTGTGCCCATTATGAGGGGTTCCCCCATCCCTGTGCCATTATGAAGGGTTCCCCATTCCTGTGCCCATTATGAGGGGTTTCCATCCCTGTGCCCATTATGAGGGGATTCCCACCATCCTGTGCCCATTATAAGGAGTTCCCCCATCCCTGTGCCCATTATGAGGGGTTCCTGCCATGCCCCTGAGGGGTTCCCCCATCCCCCATTATGAGGGGTTCCCCCCATCCCTGTGCCCATTATGAGGGGTTCCCACCATCCCTGTGCCCATTATGAAGGGTTCCCCCCATCCCTGTGCCCATTATGAGGGGTTCCCACTGTCCCTGTGCCCATTATGAGGGGTTCCACCATCCCTGTGCCCATTATGATTGTGAGGGGTTCCCCCCATTCCTGTGCCCATCCCTGTGCCCATTATGAGGGGTTCCCCCCATCCCTGTGCCCATTATGAGGGGTTCCCCCCATCCCTGTGCCCATTATGAGGGGTTTCCCTGTGCCCATCCCTGTGCCCATTATGAGGGGTCCCTGTGCCCAGGGGTTCCCACCATCCCTGTGCATTATGAGGGGTTCCCCCTTGTGCCCATGAGGGGCACATCCCTGCTTCCATGCACATTCCAATGACAGTATTTCATGCTACAAGCAGGCCAGGCCGCCCATCACACACCATGCGTCACACGCAGCACCTGATCCGCTAGCAGAGCGTGGCCCCCAGCTCCGGAGTCCGCTCAGCGGTGGGGAATCGGGGAGGAGTTGCACTAACTTCCCAATGTAACGCGCTTCAAGACAAGAAGACAGAGAGGGGGAGGGGAGGTTATACGGGGGCGGGGAGATCATCCGGTACAAAGCGCAGTCAGCGGCGGGAGGTGCCACGCCCAAACCCCTCCCTCCCAGATGCTGACACGCCCAAACCCCTCCCTCCTAGATGCTGACACGCCCAAACCCCTCCCTCCCAGATGCTGACACGCCCAAACCCCTCCCTCCCAGATGCTGACACGCCCAAACCCCTCCCTCCCAGATGCTGACACGCCCAAATCCCTCCCTCCCAGATGCTGACACGCCCAAACCCCTCCCTCCCAGATGCTGACACGCCCCCTTCCCCCGGCAGGATGTCATCTGCACTCACCCAATCTTCTGCGCAGTCCTGGCTCCTCCCCTAGTTTCTGTGGCTCCTCCTCTGGGGGGATCTCCAGCTGCTCCTGGTGTGGCGGGATCTCGGTGCCGGTGGGAGGAGACTCGGGCTCCTGAGGAGGAGATTCGGGCCCCTGAGGAGGACAAATATAGAAGGCTATTTAAAGGGCTGATATTCCTGTGTCCCAGTGTAAGTCTATGGAGTCCCATCAGTGGATAATTGCTCTTATCTCAGCGGGCATTTCATAGGGCCACCAGCCGTGAGGGACTGGACATCTCTATAGAAATATAAACGGCAACTTTGGAACCAGGGGCGCACTGACCATTTGGAAATTCGGGCACTGCTTGAGGGCCCGGGGTCAGTAGGAGGCCCCATGAGATGCCCCTGGTACCTTTTTCATAGACTTTTTTTGAGTTTGGGCAAGTACACAGGGGCCCCATGATCCCCTATTGCCCGGGGGCCTCATGAGTTGTCAGTCCGCCCGTTTGGAACAGCGAATATGTAAACACGGGAAAGTCCCGATCAATGGTTCCTTCTAGGTGACATCAACAGAACTCATCATGTGACTCGGTGACCCCGCCCCCGAGGTTCTGCTCATTATATCCCACTTACCTTCACCTCCTGCACTCCCCTCTCCTCTCTCTCAGGAATGGCGGACGGTTCAGGACCTGAAATCAGACAGAGAATCGGGTGAGACTCCAGACTGAGATAACGGGGGGCATCATCAGGCACCCCAACCTCAATGGAGTGAGAGGGTGAGATAAGGGGGGCGGGAAGGGCTAGATGGTTCGGGGATCATCCTAGGGGTTAGAATGTTGGGGGTAGCGGGTCGGGGTGAGGTTAGAGGATAAGTGTAGTTAGTGCTAGGGTTGGAATGTTGGGGGTCAGAGAACTGGGAGTCAGAGTTGGGAGTCACAGAGTGGGGGTCACAGAGTGGGGGGTCAGAGAGTTGGTGGTCAGAGAATCGGGGTCACAGGTTGGGGGTGGTCAGAGAGTTGGCGGTCAGAGAATCGGGGTCACAGAGTTGGGAGTCACAGAGTTGGGGGTCACAGAGTCGGGGTCAGAGAGTGGGGGGGTCACAGAGTGGGGCGTCACAGAGTTGGGGGCCAGAGAGTTGGGGGTCACAGAGTCGGGGTCAGAGAGTTGGGGTCAGAGAGTTGAGGGTCACAGAGTTGGGGGCCAGAGAGTTGGGGGTCAGAGAGTTGGGGGTCAGAGAGTTGGGGGTCAGAGAGTTGGGGGTCAGAGAGTTGGCGTCAGGAGACTAGGATTAGTGGGTTGGGGGGTCAGAGTTAGAGTGTAGGAGTTGGAATTAGGGGGGTTAGGGTAAGAGTCGGGTTGGGGGACAGGGTTAGTGTTTAGGATCCCCAACATTTCAGTGTCTCTGTAACCCCCCCATGTCCCCAGTATCCCCAGCACTCCAGGGTCTCTGGGACCCCAATGTCTCCAGTGACCCCCCCCCCCCCCCCGTGTCCCCAGTATCTCCAGTACTCCAGGGTCTCTAGCACCCCAATGTCTCCAGTGACCCCCCGTATCCCCAGTATCCCCAGCACTCCAGGGTCTCTGGGACCCCAATGTCTCCAGTGACCCCCCCCCCCCCCCCCCCCCCCCCCCCCCCCCGTGTCCCCAGTATCTCCAGTACTCCAGGGTCTCTAGCACCCCAATGTCTCCAGTGACCCCCCGTATCCCCAGTATCCCCAGTACTCCAGGGTCTCTAGCACCCCAATGTCTCCAGTGACCCCCCGTATCCCCAGTATCTCCAGTACTCCAGGGTCTCTGTGACCCCAATGTCTCCAGTGACCCCCGTATCCCCAGTATCTCCAGTACTCCAGGGTCTCTGTGACCTCAATGTCTCCAGTGACCCCAATATCTCCAGTGACCCCAGGTCTAGGAGTCTATTGTCCTTACTGGCACACTCTATGAGGGTCGGGTAATGAGTTCACGGTGTGAGAAGCATCTTGCTATGACTATGCCCCGCCCCCACTCTGCCCCGCCCCTGCTCTGCCCTGCCACCGCTATGCCCCGCCCCTGCTCCAGAACCCGGTGAAGGACAATAACGGAACCAGCTCCGGGACGCCCAGAATACAACCTTCTCCCGGTGTATTGGCCCCATTACCTGCAGGCTTAACCTCTTCATGGCTGGGCAGCGACTCCCCGCGCTCATCCCCCACCGTCTCCACCGGGAGGCCCTGAGAATGAAGGTCACAATCAGATCAGAGGTTAATCATCTCCCTCATCCAACACCCAAATTCTCAGATCATAAACCCCGCCCCTCCGGTCCCCACCCTATAGATAGATGAAGCCCCCCCCCACCAGTCCTGGTATAGGTGAATACAAAGTCATGTGATTCTTTGGGAACGGATTTCTCTCTGCTGCAATTGGTCCTGTCCCCTCCCCCCCGCCTGTGATTGGACAGGGACAGCTCATCTCTCTGCTCTCTCCTCCTCTTAGCATGCTCCATCACCAGGAGAACCTTGGATAATACGAAGAATATAATCTTCATCCTCATCCAGAGACCGCCCACAAGGATCACCAATCCCAGGAGGAGAAGAGGTCCGGGAACAAGCCGGGTACAAAGACCAGAAACTTCACTCAACGGTCTTTATTTCTGGATATTATAGACGGTTGTTACATTGTATCTTCCATCACAGACGGTTGTTACATCGTATCTTCCATCACAGACGGTTGTTACATCGTATCTTCCATCAGACGGTTGTTACATCGTATCTTCTATCAGACGGTTGTTACATCGTATCTTCCATCACAGATGGTTGTTACATCGTATCTTCCATCAGACGGTTGTTACATCGTATCTTCCATCACAGACGGTTGTTACATCGTATCTTCCATCACAGACGGTTGTTACATCGTATCTTCCATCACAGACGGTTGTTACATCGTATCTTCCATCACAGACGGTTGTTACATCGTATCTTCCATCAGACGATTGTTACATCGTATCTTCCATCACAGATGGTTGTTACATCGTATCTTCCATCACAGACGGTTGTTACATCGTATCTTCCATCAGACGGTTGTTACATCGTATCTTCCATCACAGACGGTTGTTACATCGTATCTTCCATCAGACGGTTGTTACATCGTATCTTCCATCACAGACGGTTGTTACATCGTATCTTCCATCACAGACGGTTGTTACATCGTATCTTCCATCAGACGGTTGTTACATCGTATCTTCCATCACAGACGGTTGTTACATCGTATCTTCCATCACAGACGGTTGTTACGTCGTATCTTCCATCACAGACGGTTGTTACATCGTATCTTCCATCAGACGGTTGTTACATCGTATCTTCCATCACAGACGGTTGTTACATCGTATCTTCCATCACAGACGGTTGTTACATCGTATCTTCCATCACAGACGGTTGTTACATCGTATCTTCCATCAGACGGTTGTTACATCGTATCTTCCATCAGACGGTTGTTACATCGTATCTTCCATCAGACGGTTGTTACATCGTATCTTCCATCAGATGGTTGTTACATCGTATCTTCCATCAGACGGTTGTTACATCGTATCTTCCATCACAGACGGTTGTTACATCGTATCTTCCATATCTTCCATCAGACGGTTGTTACATCGTATCTTCCATCAGACGGTTGTTGTTACATCGTATCTTCCATCACAGACGGTTGTTACATCGTATCTTCCATCACACGGTTGTTACATCGTATCTTCCATCAGACGGTTGTTACATCGTATCTTCGTATCACACGGTTGTTACATCGTATCTTCCATCACAGACGGTTGTTACATCGTATCTTCCATCACAGACGGTTGTTACATCGTATCTTCCATCAGACGGTTGTTACATCGTATCTTCCATCACACGGTTGTTACATCGTATCTTCCATCACACAACGGTTGTTACATCGTATCTTCCACAGACGGTTGTTACATCGTATCTTCCATCACACGGTTGTTACATCGTATCTTCCATCACAGACGGTTGTTACGTCGTATCTTCCATCAGACGGTTGTTACATCGTATCTTCCATCAGACGGTTGTTACATCGTATCTTCCATCAGACGGTTGTTACATCGTATCTTCCATCACAGACGGTTGTTACATCGTATCGTCCATCACAGACGGTTGTTACATCGTATCAGACGGTTGTCCATCACAGACGGTTGTTACATCGTATCTTCCATCACAGACGGTTGTTACATCGTATCTTCCATCAGACGGTTGTTACATCGTATCTTCCATCAGACGGTTGTTACATCGTATCTTCCATCACAGACGGTTGTTACATCGTATCTTCCATCAGACGGTTGTTACATCGTATCTTCCATCACAGACGGTTGTTACATCGTATCTTCCATCACAGACGGTTGTTACATCGTATCTTCCATCACAGACGGTTGTTACATCGTATCTTCCATCAGACGGTTGTTACATCGTATCTTCCATCACAGACGGTTGTTGTTACATCGTATCTTCCATCAGACGGTTGTTACATCGTATCTTCCATCACAGACGGTTGTTACATCGTATCTTCCATCAGACGGTTGTTACATCGTATCTTCCATCAGACGGTTGTTACATCGTATCTTCCATCACAGACGGTTGTTACATCGTATCTTCCATCAGACGGTTGTTACATCGTATCTTCCCATCACAGACGGTTGTTACATCGTATCTTCTATCAGACGGTTGTTACATCGTATCTTCCATCACAGACGGTTGTTACATCGTATCTTCCATCACAGACGGTTGTTACATCGTATCTTCCATCAGACGGTTGTTACATCGTATCTTCCATCAGACGGTTGTTACATCGTATCTTCCATCAGACGGTTGTTACATCGTATCTTCCATCAGACGGTTGTTACATCGTATCTTCCATCAGACGGTTGTTACATCGTATCTTCCATCACAGACGGTTGTTACATCGTATCTTCCATCACAGACGGTTGTTACATCGTATCTTCCATCACAGACGGTTGTTACATCGTATCTTCCATCACAGACGGTTGTTACATCGTATCGTCCATCACAGACGGTTGTTACATCGTATCTTCCATCAGACGGTTGTTACATCGTATCTTCCATCAGACGGTTGTTATCATCGTATCTTCTTCCATCACAGACGGTTGTTACATCGTATCTTCCATCAGACGGTTGTTACATCGTATCTTCCATCAGACGGTTGTTACATCGTATCTTCCATCACAGACGGTTAAAATATTGGATGGGGGATGGGCAGCGAGGACTCTACTGTACAACCGCAGCCAATCAGATGGAAGCTTTCCTTTCAGAGATCGGACACACTACATTCTGATTGGCTGCTGGGTATCACCCCCAGTACACGGGGGAGGGGGGCGCTCAGGCTGGAGACGTCTGGGATCCGCTGGGCCGGGTCATCTTACTCACCTCTATAAATAGCGCCAGTTTAGTCAGCGTGTCACCCCCCCCCCCCCCCCCCCCCCCCGAGCCAAGAGTGAGAGCCACAGATACAGAGAGAGCACATGGTGGGCTGTACAGGGGCCACAAGGATCACGTGGGCCCAGAATGAATACACAGGGGCCAAAATGATCTTATGGGGGGCCATAATGAGTACACAGGGGCCATAAGGATCACATGGGGGCCAGAATGAGAATGAGTACACAGGGGCCACAAGGATCTTATGGGGGGCCATAATGAGTACACAAGGGGCCACAAGGATCACGTGGGGCCCAGAATGAATACACAGAGGCCACAAGGATCTTATGGGGGGCCATAATGAATACACAGGGGCCACAAGGATCACATGGGGACCAGAATGAGTACACAGGGGCCACAAAGATCATGTGGGGACCAGAATGAGTACACAGGGGCCACAATGATCTTATGGGGGGGGCATACTAAGTACAAAGGGGCCATAATGATCACATGGGGGCCAGAATGAATACACAGTGGGCAACAAAAAATCACATGGGGGCCAGAATGAGTACACAGGGGCCACAAGGATCACGTGGGGACAAGAATGAGTACACAGGGGCCACAAGGATCACGTGGGGCCAAGAATGAGTACATAGGGGCCACAAGGATCACGTGGGGGCCAGAATGAGTATACAGGGGCCACAATGATCTTATGGGGGCCATAATGAGTACACAGGGGCCACAAGGATCACATGGGGGCCAGAATGAGTACACAGGGGCCACAATGATCTTATGGGGGGCCATAATGAGTACACAGGGGCCATAAGGATCACATGGGGGCCAGAATGAGTACACAGGGGCCACAAGGATCACATGGGGGCCAGAATGAGTACACAGGGGCCACAAGGATCACATGGGGACCATGGGGGAATGAGTACACAGGGGCTACAATGATAACATGGGGGCCACAATGAATACACGGGCCACAATGATAACATGGGGGCCATAATGAGTACACAGGGGCAAATGATCACACGGGGCCACAACGATTTCAGAGGGGGCACAATGGTCACACCCCTTAAATGCTGACTTACACAGGGGCCACAATAATCACACGAGGGCCACAATAATCACATACTGCACATGCTGGCAAAATCCTGGCTGAAAAGGAGGGGGGGGGGGTGGAGAGGATGGGGGGGGTGGGAGAATGTGGGGGGGGGGGGGGGGTGGAGAGGATGGGGGGGGAGGGGTGTAGAAGATGGAGTGGATGGGGTGAATGGAGAGGATGATGGGGATGGGGGAGGATGGAGGGGGGTATGAGGCAGGTGGGGGAAACAGAGCGGATGGGGGGGATGGGGCAGATGGGGGGTATGAGGCAGATGGGGGGGATGGGGGAATAGAGCGGATGGGGGGGATGGGGGGTATGAGGCAGATGGGGGGAACAGAGCGAATGGGGGGGATGGGGGGAAATAGAGCGGATGGAGAGGGGGGGGATGGGGGGTATGAGGCAGATGGGGGGAATGGGGGGGACAGAGCGAATGGGGGGGATGGGGCAGATGGGGGGGGATGGAGCGGAGGGGGTAGAATGGGGGGGGTGGGGGATGTCGGGAGTTCTGAGTCTGGTGGAATCTCCATGAAGAGGACCTGTCTCCTGACACTCAGGGATCCCGTTTTCCGGTTTCAGTAAATTTCAAGAAAATGTTCTTTTTTAGCCAGAAATGCGGATTTGAACATTTGCCCAATCAGGAGTCGGCGCGCCCCTCCAGCCCCTCCCCCGTACCTCGGGTGTTGGGGATCACCCAGTTGTTCTCGGTGTCGCGGTGTTCCGTGTTCTCCGCGTTCTCCGCCATCTCCGCTCCGGGACACACCTGAAAGCAAAGGACAGGTTAGAAGGGGATCACCTGGAAGGGGGCGGGGCCTTGTGACGGGGCGGGGCCTTGTGACCGCAGACGCGGATTTGTTTATCTGACATGCAAAGTATCCTCGGCACACAATGAGATCCCTGGCGGGGGATGGATGGATGGGAACCCGATCCCCCCCCCCCCCCCCCTCCTCCACTCGAGTTTCAGTTCATTAAATTTGACGACCGAAGAAATATCGCCGTAAAACAGCGAAACGCGACACCAAAAACATCAAAACCCCGATGACGAGGCGGATTGTTTGCGTGTCATCGGAGTTCTCCTTTAAGGCGGTGAATGGCGGACAATGGCGGTGAATGGCGGACAATGGCGGCGAACGGTGGACAATGGCGGTGAATGGCGGACAATGGCGGTGAACGGCGGACAATGGCGGTGAATGGCGGACAATGGCGGTGAATGGCGGACAATGGCGGTGAATGGCGGACAATGCGCGGTGGACAATGGCGGTGAACGGTGGACAATGGCGGTGAATGGCGGACAATGGCGGTGAATGGCGGACAATGGCGGACAATGGCGGTGAATGGCGGACAATGGCGGTGAATGGCGGACAATGGCGGTGAATGGCGGACAATGGCGCGGCGAACGGCGGACAATGGCTGGCGGACAATGAACGGCGGTGAATGGCGGACAATGGCGGTGAATGGCGGACAATGGCGGTGAATGGGACAATGGCGGACGGGTGAATGGCGGACAATGGCGGTGAATGGCGGACAATGGCGGCGAACGGTGGACAATGGCGGTGAATGGCAGACAATGGCGGTGAATGGCGGACAATGGCGGTGAATGGCAGAGAGCGGCCGTCCATCATCGGTCATACATGTGACGCCCGCGTCACGCCTGTGACCCCACCTGTCCTCGGAGGCGCGGGGGGAAGGTTCGGTGGTCGCCGTTCGCTGCGTCTGGTCGAGGAATGATCGTCTCCAGGATACCGATCGATGAATGAGAGCGTCCAATAGAACGCCGCGTCCCTCTGATCTCGCCAACCGTCTGCGCCGCGGCCCGGCATCTGCCGGTTATAGAAGGATTCCGCCGACGTCGCCACATTCCCGCAGCAGCTGTTCCCTCATCCGCTCCCCACAACAGCCGGCGGGGGGGGCGACAGCTGGGGGGGGGGGTGACTCAGCGACAACACCCGGCTCCGCCCACACACACAAGGGTCCGTATTCACCGAGAGGGGCTCATCAGGGGCAGAACTGAGGGGGGCACCGGGTCACAGGGGTCATGGGGTGACACAGGATGCTCGGGGGGTGTTCTGGGGTCATGGGGTGACAGGATGCTCGGGGGGGGGGTTCTGGCGTCATGGGGTGACAGGATGCCCGGGGGGGGGGGGGGGTGTTCTGGGGTCATGGGGTGACAGGATGCTCGGGGGGGGTGTTCTGGGGTCATAGGGTGGCACAGGATGCCTGGGGGGGGGGTGTTCTGGGGTCATAGGGTGACAGGATGCCTGGGGGGGGGGGGGTTCTGAGGTCATAGGGTGACAGGATGCCCGGGGGGGGGGGAGTGTTCTTGGGTCATAGGGTGGCACAGGATGCCTGGGGGGGGGTTCTGAGGTCATGGGGTGACAGGATGCCGGGGGGGGTGTTCTAGGGTCATGGGGTGGCACAGGATGCTCGGGGGGGGGGGGGTGTTCTGGGGTCATGGGGTGGCACAGGATGCTCGGGGGGGGGGGGGGGGGTGTTCTGGGGTCATGGGGTGACAGGATGCCCCGGGGGGGGGTGTTCTTGGGTCATGGGGTGACAGGATGCCCGGGGGGGGGTGTTCTTGGGTCATGGGGTGACAGGATGCCCGGGGGGGGGGTGTTCTGGTTCTCTGGGGTCATGGGGTGGCACAGGATGCTCAGGGGGGGGGGTGTTCTGGGGGTCATGGGGTGACACGATGCTTGGGGTGTTCTGGGGTCACAGAGGGACATTTGGGGGTCTTGGATTAGGTGTAGCGATGTGTTGCTAGGATACCGAGCCATCGTCACGTCACCTTATGAAGCCGCCACCAATCTGAAAGCCGTCTCCTGATTGGCTGGTGCTCTGGGTACAGCTGGAGAGGAGACCCGGACTGGAGGAGGGGTGGAGGCGATGGGCGGGGGGGGGGGGGGGGGGGGGTCAGGAGATCCTCAGCTCTGTGGCACCAGACCGGCCTGGGGGCATCAGCCAATGGGATGCCTTCATACAAATGCTGGCGCCCCCCCCCAGGTGTGACCCCGACCTCCCCTCCTCCATTCACCGCAAACAACGAGCACAAGTGTGATTGGGCCATGCTGGGCGGGGGAGTCCCTCCCCTGACCTATGCAGAGCCTCTGCAGGGTACCGACACCCCAACCCCCGCCACCACCATATATGGTCACATGACATCTCTACAGAGTCACAGGAACCCGACCCCCCCCCCCCCCCCCCCCCCCCGGTGTCCCCTCACTTCCTGCTCTGGTGACAACTGTAAAATGTTGGATTTGCAGTCTCCTGGACGTCACCTGACAGAAGATGGAATCCTCTCCTCCTCCCCGCTCCATCCACAACTAAAGGAAGAACACCAAACACTGAGGTGTGAAGTAACCCCCCCCCCCCCCCCCCGCCCTGCCCCCCCCCCAATCTATTCTGAGCGATCGGCTGACTTCCTCCTCCATCGGTGACACCAGACTTCCTGTGTGAGGCAACGACAGACCCAACGCCCTGCGAAATCTTCACCCGACCAATCAGATCTCAGCGTTCCCGGCCAGACGGCCCAGCAGATGTGATGTTATCACAGGTCACCCCAAAATCACAGGTCACCCCCCCCATCACAGGTCACCCCAAAATCACAGGTCACCCCCCATATCACAGGTCACCCCAAAATCACAGGTCACCCCCCCTTATCCAAGGTCACCCCCCCATATCACAGGTCACCCCCCCATATCACAGGTCACCCCCCCATATCACAAGTCACCCCCCCCCATATCACAGGTCACCCCCCCTCCATATCACAGGTCACCCCCCCCCCGTCCATATCACAGGTCACCCCCCTCCATATCGCAGGTCACCCCCCCCCATATCGCAGGTCACCCCCCCCCCCCCATATCGCAGGTCACCCCCCCCATATCGCAGGTCACCCCCCTCAATATCGCAGGTCACCCCCCCCCCCATATCACAGGTCACCCCCCCCCCATATCACAGGTCACCCTCCCCCCATATCACAGGTCACCCCCCCCATATCACAGGTCACCCCCCCCATATCACAGGTCACCCCCCCCATACATCACAGGTCACCCCCCCCATATCACAGGTCACCCCTCCATATCACAGGTCACCCCCTCCATATCACAGGTCACCCTCCATATCACAGGTCTCCCCCCCCAAAATCATAGGTCACCCCCCCATATCACAGGTCACCCCCAAAATCAAAGGTCACCCCTCCATATCACAGGTCACCCAAAATCAAAGGTCACCCCTCCATATCACAGGTCACCCCTCCCAAAATCACAGGTCACCCCCCCATATCACAGGTCACCCCCCCCCCTCCATATCACAGGTCACCCCCCCCCCCCCTCCATATCACAGATCTCCCCATATCACTGATCACCCCCCCATATCACTGATTACCCCCCCATTTCACAGGTCACTCCACCATCCCCCACTGAGAGCTGCACACTGAACTCGGCTCTCAGCTACATCTCATTATAAAGAGACCATAAAAGGGAAAATAATTCCCGACAGAGAACAACGTATACCGAGAATGACACCCGGCATCCGGGACAGGAGATACCGAGAATTCCACCCGGCATCCGGGACAGGAGATACCGAGAATGACACCCAGCATCCGGGACAGGAGATACCGAGAATTCCACCCGGCATCCGGGACAGGAGATACCGAGAATGACACCCGGCATCCGGGACAGGAGATACCGAGAATTCCACCCGGCATCCGGGACAGGAGATACCGAGAATGACACCCGGCATCCGGGACAGGAGATACCGAGAATTCCACCCGGCATACATCCGGGACAGGAGATACCGAGAATGACACCCGGCATCCGGGACAGGAGATACCGAGAATTCCACCCGGCATCCGGGACAGGAGAGGATACCGAGAATGACACCCCAGCATCCGGGACAGGAGATACCGAGAATTCCACCCGGCATCCGGGACAGGAGATACCGAGAATGACACCCGGCATCCGGGACAGGAGATACCGAGAATTCCACCCGGCATCCGGGACAGGAGATACCGAGAATGACACCCAGCATCCGGGACAGGAGATACCGAGAATTCCACCCGGCATCCGGGACAGGAGATACCGAGAATGACACCCGGCATCCGGGACAGGAGATACCGAGAATGACACCCGGCATCCGGGACAAGAGAGAGAATGACACCCGGCATCCGGGACAGGAGAGAGATGACACCCGGCATCCGGGACAGGAGAGAGATGACACCGGCATCCGGGACAGGAGAGAGATGACACCCGGCATCCGGGACAGGAGATACCGAGAATGACACCCGGCATCCGGGACAGGAGATACCGAGAATTCCACCCGGCATCCGGGACAGGAGATACCGAGAATTCCACCCGGCATCCGGGACAGGAGATACCGAGAATGACACCCGGCATCCGGGAGAGGAGATACCGAGAATTCCACCCGGCATCCGGGAGAGGAGATACCGAGAATGACACCCGGCATCCGGGACAGGAGATACCGAGAATTCCACCCGGCATCCGGGAGAGGAGATACCGAGAATTCCACCCGGCATCCGGGACAGAGATACCGAGAATTCCACCCGGCATCCGGAGAGGAGATACCGAGAATGACACCCGGCATCCGGGACAGGAGACCGAGAATGACACCCGGCATCCGGGACAAGAGAGAGATGACACCCGGCATCCGGGACAGGAGAGAGATGACACCCGGCATCCGGGACAGGAGAGAGATGACACCCGGCATCCGGGACAGGAGAGAGATGACACCCGGCATCCGGGACAGGAGATACCGAGAATGACACCCGGCATCCGGGACAGGAGATACCGAGAATTCCACCCGGCATCCGGGACAGGAGATACCGAGAATGACACCCGGCATCCGGGACAGGAGATACCGAGAGAAATGACACCCGGCATCCGGGAGAGGAGATACCGAGAATTCCACCCGGCATCCGGGAGAGGAGATACCGAGAATGACACCCGGCATCCGGGACAGGAGATACCGAGAATTCCACCGGCATCCGGGAGAGGAGATACCGAGAATTCCACCCGGCATCCGGGAGAGGAGATACCGACAATGACACCCGGCATCCGGGGAGAGGAGATACCGACAATGACACCCGGCATCCGGGACAGGATACCGGGGGGGGGGGGGGGGAGATACCGAGAATGACACCGGCATCCGGGACAGGAGAGAGATGACACCCGGCATCCGGGACAGGAGAGAGATGACACCCCCGGCATCCGGGACAGGAGAGAGATGACACCCGGCATCCGGGACAGGAGAGAGATGACACCCGGCACCCGGGACAGGAGAGAGATGACACCCGGCATCCGGGACAGGAGAGAGTGACACCCGGCATCCGGGACAGGAGATACCGAGAATGACACCCGGCATCCGGGACAGGAGAGAGATGACACCCGGCATCCGGGACAGGAGAGAGTGACACCCGGCACCCGGGACAGGAGAGAGATGACACCCGGCACCCGGGACAGGAGAGAGGAGAGAGATGACACCCGGCATCCGGGACAGGAGAGAGATGACACCCGGCATCCGGGACAGGAGAGAGATGACACCCGGCATCCGGGACAGGAGAGAGTGACACCCGGCACCCGGGACAGGAGAGAGTGACACCCGGCACCCGGGACAGGAGAGAGATGACACCCGGCACCCGGGACAGGAGAGAGATGACACCCGGCATCCGGGACAGGAGAGAGATGACACCCCGGCATCCGGGACAGGAGAGAGATGACACCCGGCATCCAGGACAGGAAAGAGATGACACCCGGCATCCGGGACAGGAGAGAGATGACACCCGGCATCCGGGACAGGAGAGAGATGACACCCGGCATCCGGGACAGGAGAAGTGGGACTGTGCAGAGTCCATATCTGTCTGTTTCTCTCAGTAATGACTCCCCAGCCTAGTACAGGAAGGGGGAGGAGCTGTTTCCATTGAGAGGTGTGGTCAGGTCTCCAAGCCCCTCCCCTCTGAACATATATGGAGTACACATGGTATAAGAAGGAGGGGATGCTGAATATAGGGGCGGTCCTGTCTCTGATCCCCTCCCCTCACACTTTTATTTCCCGCCCCTGTGACTATATATGGGTGCACACAGTACAGGAAGAGGGAGGAGCTGTTTCCATGTACAGAGGCGGTCCTGTATGACCCCTCCCCTCACAGTCAGTCCCACCTCCTTGACCATACATGGAGTGTACAAAGTACAGGAGTGGGAGGAGCCGAGTAGAGGGGTGGTCCAGTCTCAGTCCTCGCCCCTTTGACCATATATGGAGTGTACAGAAGGAGATGAGCAGAAGGGCGGTCCTGTCTATGACCCCGCCTCTTACTCTTAGACCCCACCCCTCTGACCATACATGGAGTGTACAGGAGGGGGAGGAGCAGAGTTGAGGGGTGGTCCAGTCTCTGGCCCCTCCTCTTACTCTCAGTCCCTGCCCTCTGTCCATACATGGTGTACAGGAGGGGGAGGAGCAGAGTTGAGGGGTGGTCCAGTCTCTGGCCCCTCCTCTTACTCTCAGTCCCTGCCCCTCTGTCCATACATGGTGTGCAGGAGGGGGAGGAGCTGAGTTGAGGGGTGGTCCAGTCTCTGGCCCCTCCTCTTACTCTCAGTCCCTGCCCCTCTGTCCATACATGGTGTGCAGGAGGGGGAGGAGCTGAGTTGAGGGGTGGTCCAGTCTCTGGCCCCTCCTCTTACTCTCCATCCCCGCCCCTCTGATCGTACATGGAGTGTACAGGAGTGGATGGGCGGTCCTGTCTCGGACCCCGCCCCTCCATACACAATTCCAGGTGACAGGTGCTCTCCCCCCCATGGCACACTCCCCCTCCCCCTCATTGAACGGAGGAGCCCCCAGTGAGGGCCCCGGGCCCCTCTCTCTCTCACCTGCTTCCCTCGGGGCGCACCGCTCTCCTCCAACTTCTGCAAGTCTGCGGAGGAGCTGCATGTGACCTGAACCAGCCAATAAGCGGACAGCTAGGAGGGGAGGCGGGCGGAGCGATGACTGACAGTCAGTGGGAGGAGCCAGCTGCGCAGACAGTGAGTGACACAGACAGCTGAGTGACGGCTGGTGGGAGGAGCCGTACGCACAATGTGGGTGGGCGGGGTCAGGTTGATTGACAACAGCGGATGTGAGGGAAGGCGGGGCAGAGCGTGGGGAGTGACAACTAGTGGGCGGGCGAGCGCTGTGTTCAGCTATGGTAAGGGGCGGGGAAAGAAAGGAGTGAAGGACAGGGAGGGGGCGGGGCTGAAAAGTTGGATGAGGAGAGGACAGGTGGAGGAATAACTGCGGGGCGGGAAGGGGCGGAGCTAATGATACCAAAGATGTTTATAGAGAGATACATTGTAATCAATATCAGATCATGTGACCAGAGGGTGTAATATGCGGGGCGGGGCTACCAGAGGGTGTAATACGTGAGGCGGGGCTACCAGAGGGTGTAATACATGGGATGAAGCTACCAGAGGGTGTAATACGTGGGGCAGGGCTACCAGAGGATGTAATACGCGGGGCTACCAGAGGGTGTAATACGTGGGGCTACCAGAGGGTGTAATACGTGGGGCGAGGCTACCAGAGGGTGTAATACCTGGGGCGGGGCTACCAGAGGGTGTAATACCTGGGGCGGGGCTACCAGAGGGTGTAATACGCGGGGCTACCAGAGGGTGTAATACGTGGGGTGAAGCTACCAGAGGGTGTAATACGTGGGGCGGGGCTACCAGAGGGTGTAATACGTGGGATGAAGCTACCAGAGGGTGTAATATGCGGTGCGGGGCTACCAGAGGATGTAATACATGAGGCGTGGCTTCCAGAGGGTGTAATACGTGGGATGAAGCTACCAGAGGGTGTAATACATGGGGCGTTGCTTCCAGAGGGTGTAATACACGGGGCGGGGCTACCAGAGGATGTAATACATGGGGCAGGGCTACCAGAGGGTGTAATACATGGGATGAAGCTACCAGAGGGTGTAATACAGGGGGCGTGGCTTCCAGAGGGTGTAATACATGGGATGAAGCTACCAGAGGGTGTAATACTCAGGGCGGGGCTGTGTGTGGGCGTGTCCTGACGATGGTTGTATGAACATAACTCTATAGGATAATTGTGGGCGGGATCTGTCGCGGGACGCGGTTTTGGTCGCGGTTTTCCCGTATTTCTGTGCCGGGAACACTCCTCGGGAATACTTCATTCAGCAGCCAATCAGAGTCCTGATTTCCACCACGAAGTCGTTCGGATCGCCTGGAACATATTCTGTGACCGCCGGCCGCCATTCCTGAATGGGTTGCAGAGTCGGGGTGCAGATTGGAGAGATCAGAATTGGGGCGCGGCAGCCGGAAGGTTTATGTTCCTCCATATACTGCGTCCATCAACGTCCTCCTGTGTGTAATTGTGTGTGGGGGTGGGGCGAGGTAGTATGGGCCCTCGGGGGTGTGTTCTTGTGTACGGGGGTTGGGCTAGGTAGTATGGGCCTGCAGGGGTGTGTTCTTTGTGTGTGGGGGTAGGTAGTATGGGCCCTCAGGGGGTGTGTTCTTGTGTGCGAGGGTGGGGCTAGATAGTATGGGCCTGCAGGGGTGTGTTCTTGTTGCGGGGGGTTAGTGTGTGGGGTGTGTCTTGTGGGGGTGGGGCGAGGTAGTATGGGCCCTCAGGGGTGTGTTCTTGTGTGCAGGGGTGGGGCAAGGTAGTATATGGGCCTTCGGGGGTGTGTTCTTGTGTGCGAGGGTGGGGCTAGGTAGTATGGGCCCTCGGGGGTGTGTTGTTGTGTGCGGGGGTGGGGTGAGGTAGTATGGGCCCTCAGGGTGTGTGTGTTGTTGTGTGCAGAGGTGGGGCTAGGTAGTATGGGCCCTCGGGGGTGTGTTCTTGTGTGTGTGGGGTGGGGCTAGGTAGTATGGGCCCTCGGGGGGTGTTGTTCTTGTGTGGTGGGGGTGGGGCTAGGTGGGGCTCAGAGGTAGTGTAGTATGGGCCTGCAGGGGTGTATTCTTGGTGTGGGGTTCTAGGTGTGCCCTCGGGGGTGTGTTCTTGTGTGCAGAGGTGGGGCTAGGTAGTGTGGGCCTGCAGGGGGTGTGTTCTTGTGTGGGGGGGGGGTGGGGCAGGCATGCATAGGCAGACCCTCAAGGGTGATTATTTGTGCTCGAGGGTGGGCACAGAGGTGGGCGGGGGGCTGTACTGCCTCTTCATACATATTGCACCCAGTATATAGGACACGCCCAGTATATAGGACACGCCCAGTACCAGCGACTCTGCTCACACCTGGACATGCAGGGTTGGCGATGGAGTGGCTGATATCTCACCCGAAACAATCAGTTCTCTCGCCATCGGTCGCTGCCCCCCCCCCCACAGACATTCGGGGGGGGGGGATTCCATGTAATGAGTAAGAGAGAGGTTGCGAGGTGCTCATACTGATAGAGGCGGGGGAGGGGGGCCCAAGGTGGGATTGGCCCTTTGTGGGCTCCTGTAGGTCTGACAGGTAGGGAAGCGCTGTCACAGGTGGGGGGGGTCAGCAGTGGATGGGGGGGCACTCATACTGGCAGAGGCGGGGGAGGGGGCCATCAGATCAGGTCGCTGAGTCCTGCGATGTGACTGGAGTGATGATCGGTTGTAGGCGGAGTGCCGGGCCCCTCACATCAACAGGCGGCCCCTCGCTGACAATACCCCGGAGTGCTGCCCCCCGCATACTAAGCAGCGGCCCCCCTCTCCTCGCTGCCAGCTATTAATACTCAGCTAGGACAGGGCCAGCCTGGGGGGTGTATTTATATACATTCCGGGTATTTATATACATTCCGGGTATTTATTTATATACATTCCGGGTACTTATATACATTCCGGGTATTTATTTATATACATTCCGGGTATTTATATACATTCCTGGTGTTTATATACATTCTGGGTATTTATTTATATACATTCCGGGTGTTTATATACATTCTGGGTATTTATTTATATACATTCTGGGTATTTATTTATATACATTCTGGGTTTTTTTTTTTTTTATATACATTCCTGGGTTTTATATATCACCAAATATGACACAATTGGCCCAATGAGGATCCGGCTCTCACCACTGACCCCTCCTAAGGGGATTCCCATCATACTGATCCACCGGCTTCAGTGCTTTGCCTTCAGATCCAGCATTGGAACTTCACTGGCCACATGCTTTGCTCAGGGTCTGCATCCCTGAAAGTCCCGAAGCCGGAGGATCAGCATGTCACCCCGCAGCTCTCAGGAGGGGGGTCGGCCATTGCACTGCCTAGCATCGTCCCATAGGACGGCCTGCTGTTTGAGGGCGGAGCTGCTGGTCCCAAGAAAAGATCAGCCAATCGTTATTAGTTATCTCACTGTTGCACAGATCAGCTGACCAATGGCTCCGCCTCCTGTCACATGACCAATGCCTCAGATTCCTGTCACATGACCAGTGCCTCAGCCTCCTGTCACATGACCAATGCCTCAACCTCCTGTCACATGACCAATGCCTCCTGTCACCTGACCAATGCCTCGGCCTCCTGTCACATGACCAATGCCTCGGCCTCCTGTCACATGACCAATGCCTCGGCCTCCTGTCACATGACCAATGCCTCGGCCTCCTGTCACATGACCAATGCCTCGGCCTCCTGTCACATGACCAGCCATCATGGTTGCTGAAGTAAAATGCATCTCTGGGTTTCTGTCGGTGGAAGGAAATAAATCTACGATCTGCTGGTGCATGTGACTCCCTCCCTGTGATTGGCCCTGAGCTGTGTGGAGGTGCATGTGACTCCCTCCCCTTCCTCTCATGTGATTGGCCCCGAGCTGTCCCTCAGGGGCGGGGAGATACCTCAGTTCTGTCTATGCTCAGACTGAAGTAACTCGGGGGGGTATCAATGAGAACCTGAACATTCAGTTTGACCGTCTAAATTCTTTCCTGGAGAATCAAATCTAAAGGAGTTTGATGTCCTCAAAGAGCAGCCACAGCTGGAGTAGAAAAACCTGTCCCCTGCCAGCATGCTGCAGCAGGCTCCTCCTCTGCGCGTGGAAGCAGTGGTCTCTGTGTGTGAAAGCAGTGGTTTCTGTGTGGAAGCAGTGGTCTCTGTGCGTGGAAGCAGTGGGTCTCTGCGTAAAAGCAGTGGTCTGTCTGCGTAAAAGCAGTGTCTGTGCGCGTAAAAGCAGTGGTCTCTGTGCGCGTAAAAGCAGTGGTCTCTGTGTGTGAAAGCAGTGGTCTCTGTGCGTGGAAAGCAGTGGTCTGTGTGTGGAAGCAGAGGTCTGTGTGTGGAAGCAGTGGTCTCTGTGTGGAAAGCAGTGGTCTGTGTGTGGAAGCAGAGGTCTGTGTGTGGAAGCAGAGGTCTGTGTGTGGAAGCAGTGGTCTGTGTGTGGAAGCAGTGGTCTCTGTGCGTGGAAGCAGTGGTCTCTGTGTGGAAGCAGTGGTCTGTGTGTGGAAGAAGAGGTCTGTGTGTGGAAGCAGTGGTCTCTGTGCGTGGAAGCAGTGGTCTCTGTGTGGAAAGCAGTGGTCTGTGTGTGGAAGCAGTGGTCTGTGTGTGGAAGCAGTGGTCTGTGTGTGGAAGCAGAGGTCTGTGTGTGGAAGAAGAGGTCTGTGTGTGGAAGCAGTGGTCTCTGTGCGTGGAAGCAGTGGTCTCTGTGTGGAAGCAGTTGGTTTTGTGTGTGGAAGCAGTGGTCTCGTGGAAGCTGTGCATGGAAGCAGTGGTCTGTGTGCATGGAAGCAATTGGTCTCTGTACGTGGAAGCAGTGGTCTCTATGCACGTGGAAGCAGTGGTGTGTGTGTGCGTGGAAGCAGTGGTCTCTATGCGTGGAAGCAGTGGTCTCTATGCGTGGAATCAGTGGTCTGTGTATGGAAGCAGAGGTCTCCGTGCAAGAAGCAGTGGTCTCTATGCATGGAAGCAGTGGTCTGTGTGTGGAAGAGTGGTCTCTTGTGTGGAAGCAGTGGTCTCTATGCGTGGAAGCAGTGGTCTGTTGTATGGAAGCAGTGGTCTCTGTGTGGAAGCAATGGTCTGTTGCGTGGAAGCAGTGGTCTCTATGTGGAAGCAGTGGTCTCTGCACATGGAAGCAGTGGTCTGTTTGTGTGGAAGCAGTGGTCTCTGCACGTGGAAGCAGTGGTCTGTGTTGTGGAAGCAGTGGTCTCTGTATGGAAGCAGTGGTCTGTGTTGGAAGCAGTGGTCTCTGTGTGGAAGCAGTGGTCTCTGCACGCATGGAAACAGTGGTCTCTGTATGGAAGCAGTGGTCTATGCAATGGAAGCAGTGGTCTCTGTGTGGAAGCAGTGGTCTCTATGCATGGAAGCAGTGGTCTCTGTATGGAAGCAGTGGTCTCTATGCATGGAAGCAGTGGTCTCTGTATGGAAGCAGTGGTCTCTATGCATGGAAGCAGTGGTCTCTATGAAGCATGTCTCTGAAGCAGTGGTCTCTTGTGGAAGCAGTGGTCTCTATGCATGGAAGCAGTGGTCTCTGTGTGTGGAAGCAGTGGTCTCTGTATGTGGAAGCAGTGGTCTCTGTATGGAATCAGTGGTCTCACTGCGCAGACCTAATGCACTGGAATCAGCAAAGGTTATGCTACTCTGCTGAGGATCCTTGTCTGCAGCACGCTGGTCAGATCCAGGCTGTGGAGGAGCGCTCTCCACTCAATCCATCATATGGCCGGCGTCATAGCTGATCACATACACAGCACCGTGGGCCCTGCAGACCCAACAGAACAGAGACCAAGATGGCGGCTTCTTCATACAGGACGCCTCATGAAGGGCGAGCACATTTATTTACTCTTCTTACTTCTTGTCAAGTACAAAAAAAAACCTGTACTGGTCTCTCCCCCAAAATCTGCGTGGCTCTCATCCTTTGGATATTTCTACTCAAGTGACCCCCTAAGAATACGCAGATCAACAGAAGTCTGAAAGATTTCAAGTTCTTTAATTACTGACATCGGGTGATGCTGCCATGGAAACCAGTATTGGCCAACTGAAGCTGTTCTGTGCTCCCAACATGTAGCAAACAGAAGATCCAGCCACACTTTGATGACATCAGCGTGTAGAAAAGCATTACTGTTCTGGACAAGATCACGTATGGTCCTCCTAGAGCCTTATGACTGACGTGTTGCACCAGAGAGAGAGGCTTAGTCATAGATCAGACCATGCAGAGTTGGAGTGGAGATCGTAGAAGACCATGCGGTCATAATGGAGAGTGTAGTAGACCATCTAAAGTTCAAAGTAGACCATGCTGAAGCTCAGTGGAGATCATATTTGGCCATGCAGAGGTCAAAGTAGACCATGCAGTTTTAGAATTGCGCGTGGAGAGCGTAGAAGACCAAGCACAGCCATAGTGAAGATCATAGTAGACACCAAAGTAGACCATGTAGAGTCATAGCGGAGATCTTAGTAGACACCAAAGTAGACCATGTAGAGTCATAGCGGAGATCATAGTAGACACCAAAGTAGACCATGTAGAGTCATAGTGAGATCAATAGTAGACACCAAAGTAGACCACGTAGAGTCATAGCGGAGATCATAGTAGACACCAAAGTAGACCATGTAGAGTCATAGCGGAGATGATAGTAGACACCAAAGTAGACCATGTAGAGTCATAGAGTCAGTAGACCATGCGGTCATAGATCAAAGTCGACCATGCAGAGTTGTATAGTTGCATGGAGATTGTAGTAGACCACTCTCTGTGGTTGTGATCGTATAGTGCTCTAGAGTTGCATGTAGAGATCATAGTGGACCATGCAGAGTTGTAGAAGATCGATGTAGAGACCATGGTAGACATCGAAGTAAAGTCATGGAGTGATCAAAGTAGGCCACACAGAGCTGTATAGGTTGCATGTACAGATCATAGGGACCACCAGAGTTGTGAAGATCGAGGGTAGACCATGTAGAGTCAAAGTGGAGTTCGTAGAACCATGCACGGTTGTGGGGACCGTAGTAGACCGGGCAGGGTCGTAGTTGGGGACTGTAGTAGACCGGGCAGGGTCGTAGTTGGGGACTGTAGTAGACCGTGCAGGGTTGTAGTTGGGGACCGTAGTAGACCGGGCAGGGTCGTAGTTGGGGACCTGTAGTTAGTAGGACCGGGCAGGGTCGTAGTTGGGGACCGTAGTAGACCGGGCAGGGTCGTAGTTGGGGACCGTAGTAGACCGTGCAGGGTCGTAGTTGGGGACTGTAGTAGACCGGGCAGGGTCGTAGTTGGGGACCGTAGTAGACCGTGCAGGGTTGTAGTTGGGGACCGTAGTAGACCGGGCAGGGTCGTAGTGGGGACCGTAGTAGACCGGGCAGGGTCGTAGTGGGGACCGTAGTAGACCGGGCAGGGTCGTAGTGGGGGACCGTAGTAGACCGGGCAGGGTCGTAGTGGGGACCGTAGTAGACCGGGCAGGGTCGTAGTGGGGACCGTAGTAGACCGGGCAGGGTCGTAGTGGGGACCGTAGTAGACCGGGCAGGGTCGTAGTGGGGACCGTAGTAGACCGGGCAGGGTCGTAGTGGGGACCGTAGTAGACCGGACAGGGTTGTAGTGGGGACCGTAGTAGACCGGGCAGGGTCGTAGTGGGGACCGTAGTAGACCGGGCAGGGTCGTAGTGGGGACCGTAGTAGACCGGACAGGGTTCGTAGTGGGGACCGTATGTAGACCATACAGATTCAACGTAGACTACATCAAACCATTAACTACATTGATCCGTAGCAGATTCTCTGACTCCGCCCTTTCCAGGTCATACACCTGAAGTGGACACCTGGGTGGACCTTCTGTGATCTTGTCTGGAACAATAAAGCTCTACTACTCGCGGATGTCATTGGAGCGTGGCTGGTTGTTGTTCCTCACCCTCGAGTCAGCGCTCTCCCACCACCATGTCTTCTGTATGTCTCGTATTTATAACTGTGAAACCCCCCCCCCCCCCCCCCCCCCAGGTGAGAAATAAGACAAGGAGACGTACATCACATATCTTTATAGAACGGCTTAGACCAGCAGTACACAAGATCCACAGCTGGAAATACACAAACACCTCCCCCGCCATTCATAGAAGTAACGGACACCTACACGGAGGGGATCCAAGCAGCCAGCAGGGGGCGCCACTATTATATAGCAGTCAAAGTCCTGCACCCCCTGTCGGCTCTGATTGTTCTCCAAGTCATGGCTTATAGTCCACTTGGGAGGGGAAACGACGCCGCTGTGTTCATTAAGTGCATAATCACTGGAAGGGGGGGGGGGGGGGGGGATACAAGGGACAGATTGGGACGGCCCACAGTCCATAACACAGAAGCAGATTCACAAATATTCACACCAAGGAGAGTGAAGCTCCAGGGGGCACCTCCAGGCTGTGTCACCATTGGGGTTGCAGGTTTTTTTTTTTTTTAAAGTGAGGTAGTGTGCAAACCCCGTGAAGGTGGAGTCTCGGTAGAGGCGGTGGAGTCTCTGAAAGGGCATCTGGAAAGGCCAGGAATGCTTTTCTTCTGATTAAAGAATCTGTGAAACAAAGCCATAGTAGACTGTAGCGGAGTCTTAGTCGAGGTGTAGTAGACCGTGTCGTCAGGTCATAATGCACTATGTAGTCAAGCTATAGCAGACTGTGTAGTCGAGCCGTAGTAGACTGTGTCGCCGAGTTGTAGTCGAGCCGTAGTAGACTGTGTCGCCGAGTCGTAGTAGACTGTGTCGCCGAGTCGTAGTCGAGCCGTAGTAGACTGTGTCGCCGAGTCGTAGTCGAGCCGTAGTAGACTGTGTCGCCGAGTCGTAGTCGAGCCGTAGTAGACTGTGTCGCCGAGCCGTAGTAGACTGTGTCGCCGAGTCGTAGAGTCGAGCCGTAGTAGACTGTGTCGCCGAGTCGTCGCCGAGTCGTAGTCGAGCCGTAGTAGACTGCGTCGCCGAGCCGTAGTAGACTGCGTCGCCGAGCCGTAGTAGACTGCGTCGCCGAGCCGTAGTAGACTGCGTCGCCGAGTCGTAGTTGAGCCGTAGTAGACTGTGTCGCCGAGTCGTCGCCGAGTCGTAGTCGAGCCGTAGTAGACTGTGTCGCCGAGCCGTAGTAGACTGCGTCGCCGAGCCGTAGTAGACTGCGTCGCCGAGCCGTAGTAGACTGCGTCGCCGAGCCGTAGTAGACTGTGTAGTCAGGTCATAGTCCGCCATTGCTTGACTACATGGTGTAATATGTTAAAGCGCTTGCAGAACATTTCATAGTATGTACACCCCCCTCTCTCCCCCCCCCCCCCCAATATTTACAGCTCACTCCTCAGATCCACCGTTTTAGGCTCCAGGAGGCTGACCGTTTTCATTTAAAGAATGACCTGACAGGAAGTCAGCTGTGTGCTTGAAAATCTCCACCCCCTCATTTGTAGTGTCTTCAGCACCGATTCACCCCAAGGCCGCCGCCTCCATGGGACATTCTTCGATCTCTTACATCGACCCTGATCTCCCGTGGAGCAGAGTACTCCTTAAAACACGCCCATTCATTGTACTCTCTTGGCGGCGCACTTTGGAGAGACGCCACCGGCTGCGGATTTGGTCGCGGGGCGCGAGATTCAGGAGACGGCTCATCACTTGGTGACAAATTACCGTCCATCCAGAAAAACCCCGCCCCCGTCCAAATCAACACCGCCCCAAGAAAAAAAGGCAGAGCGACTCTTAAAGGGGCCGCATGGCGTCCACCGAGAGAGAGCGCTCACTAAGTGCAGCACGGCCAATATCAACACACCGCTCAGAACAGATGAAGATTTCTCTCTTTTTCCGAACACGATTATTAAAATCTGCAGACTGATGAAGGTGCAAAAATTGTAACGCTTAAAGGGTTCGTTCACCCCCACCTAAAAATCGTCCATGCCAGTAGGGGGCGCCGGGTGGTGACCGCTGCGGCGCTGACTAAAAGTTGGATAATGCCCTTGCTTTAGGTGTAGGCCGAAGCCTGGCAGAAAAACTCCCGGAGGTAGCAACATCCTGTCCTGCCTTGTTGCTAGGGCGTTGCTAAGACGCTCCCAGCTGTCGCTACTCACCTCCACCGTCACAGGAGGGCGCTCTCACACCCCCCACAGCTGTGTGGCCCCGTGCTCTTCTCCACTGCAGCATCACTTAGCTCAGAGCTACCACAACGGGGGGGAGGGGGAGCGCACCTGAGGGGGGCTCGAATCAGCTTGGGAGTGTCTTAGCAATGTCCTAGCAACAGTCGATGGCAGTTTTTTTAGTCAGGGTTCAGGAGGGAGGTGGCCTACACCTACAGCAAAGGTCAAATCCACAGCTTGTGTTCATCTACAGGTGAACGAACCCTTCAGGTTGGCCATACACTATACAACCTCATTGTACAATCTGCTGCAGATCTGCTGAGTCTACGGAATATGGGGACAAAGCAACCTGATTGGACGGCTTAGGTGCAGCTGGTAAAGGGGGTCATACAATTTCATGAATTCCCCTCCCCCGAGGGGCCCGAGTGCATGGAGGGGTCCAAATGATCCTGGAGTTACTGAGGCAGAGCTCCACCCCCACTGCCATTAATCGTCCAGATTCCCAACCGGAGAATTTCTAATGAGGTGTGAGCGATCATACACACGAAAGGAGAGGGGGGCGGAGACAGGTGAGGCAGGCACAGAGAGGGGGGCGGACAGGACAGAGGCAGAGGAGGGAGGGTGACAGAGACAGATGAGGCACAGGCACATAGAGGGGGGCGGAGACAGGCGCAGAAAGGGGGGCGGAGACAGGCGAGGCAGGCGCAGAGCAGAGGGGGCGGAGGCAGGCGCAGAGGAGAGGGGGCGGAGGCAGGCGAGGGAGAGGAGGCGGAGACAGGCGAGGAGGCGGAGACAGGCGAGGCGAGGAGGCGGAGACAGGCGTGGAGGCGGAGACAGGCGTGGAGGCGGAGACAGGCGTGGAGGCGGAGACAGGCGTGGAGGCGGAGACAGGCGTGGAGGGGGCGGAGACAGGCGAGGAAGGCACAGAGGACAGGAGGCGAGAGACAGACAAGGCATCCACAGAGAGGGGTGGAGAAGATGAGGAGGCACACAGAGAGGGGGCGGAGAAGATGAGGCACACAGAGGAGAGGGGGCGGAGACAACACACAGAAGGGTAGGCTGCTCTAGTACTATAGCCCCACCTATAGAAATGCCCGTAAATTGGGCTTTAGCCTGGGGTGGAGCCGACAGCCAGAACCAGATGCACTTTTATAGGTCAATGCGACCCCAGACCAGAATGGACCAGTCTACTGCATGCACTTGGTCCCCGGGAGGGTCAAGCGGTGGGTCTCATTCCTAACAGACTGACGGCACAACAAGGGTCTCCGGCCGGCCAAGTCTGCAATGACCGTGTCATTAACGGGTGAAGCATTAGAACCTTCAGCCAGGATGGCTTTTCTTTTGGACCACTCGGCCTACCCAACATGTGGAAGGTTTGGCAGACCTCCTGACCACACCCCCCAGAGATTAGCGGGAATATACAGAGATCAGCTGACCGTAGAGTGGACTCGGGGGAGGGGGCATGGCAGACTCTAGGGGGGGATGGCACCAGCTGCGAAGTAAAAGCACTAGAAGAGACCATGGCAAAGTCAGGGAGGGGTCACCAGCTGTGATGAAGTTAAAGCATTGGAAGAAACCATGGTGGACTTTGGAAGGGGGGCACCAGCTGTGATGGATGGAAGAGACCATGATGGACTCTTGAAGGTGTGGCACCAGCTGATGATGGATGAAGGTCAAGCACTAGGAGAGAAGAGACCATGATGGACTCTTGAAGGGTGGCACCAGCTATGATGGGGAAGGACCAAGCACTGGAAGAGACCATGATAGACTCTTGAAGGGGTGGCACCAGCTATGATGGGGAAGGTCAAGCACTGGAAGAGACTATGATGGACTCTTGAAGGGGTGGCACCAGCTATGATGGATGAAGGTCAAGCACTAGGAGAGACCATGATGGACTCTTGAAGTGGTGGCACCAGCTATGATGGATGAAGGTCAAGCACTAGGAGAGACCATGATGGACTCTTGAAGGGGTGGCACCAGCTGTGATGGATGCAATAGAAGCACTGGGAGACACCAAGGTGGACTTTGGCAGGGAGGGGGGGGGGTCACCAGCTGTGATAGATGTGGTACAAGCACTGGAAGAGACCAAGATGGACAAAGGCGGGGGGGGGGGGGGCACCAGCTATGATAAATGCAGGTTCTCACATTGACCCCTCGAAGTGGTGAACACGGAGTCATAGTGACACAGACGACTTCACGTTCCTCCCCGGACCGACTTTACAGGTCAGAATGGTCCGAGCCACGCCCCCTTCCCGCTGGAGGTCGCCGGTCATTAAAGCTCAGAATAGGCAGTTTGTTGGGCCGGTCCCTTCATCCGTCGTTGGCGGCCACCAGTTGGCCCATGGGCTCTCGGATGTACACAGGCTGAATGTCCTTGGTCTTCAGGCAGTAGTCGCACGCCCACACGGCGGAGGCCTCCCGTGTCAGCAGACTGTAGGCACTTTCGGTCATCCCCGTGCACTCGCGGTGGAACCACTTTTGGCAAGAGGCTTCGCACAATATGGCGTCCTGGTCGTCGTTGACCTCGTTGCGGCACGCCCCGCAGGGATAAACGAGTCCTGGAGGGGGTTGGTGCCCGGAGTTCCCGGTGGGTTTGCTGGGCGGGGGGGATGTTGTTGACCTCTGGCGTGCTGCTGTTCCCGCGGGGGGCGCTGTTGGGAGTGAAGGTTTGCTGATTGCCGTTGACGGCCGACGGAGAGCCGACGTGCTGCTCTTGGTTGAAGGTGTTGCTGGGAGGGTTCAAGTTCTTGCTGTGGTCCTCCACCCCCGGAGGGAAGTTTTGGTCGGCCCCGGAGAACGGACTGGCGTTGGGCGGAAGGCTTGGCCTCTGAATGGACGCTTGTCCGAAGGGGTGACCGGGCGAGCCAAACCTTTGGGTGAAAGGCGGACCGCTGGGAGAGTTCAACACGGGACCCGGCCCCAGTTCTCCGCGGGGAGGCTGACCCATGGTGGGAGACATCATGGGGCCAAATCCCGCAACCGGGCCCTGTATGATCTGCCCACCCGGGGGCTAAAGCTCTGTCCTATGCCTTGGTTGAAGGGCTGGTTGGAGAAGTTCATGTTTCCGGGTTGGACGTAGTTGGGGTTCTGAGGCATGCCGAACCCGGGGCCCATCTGGTTGGGTGGAAAGGGCGGATGCTGACGTCTGATTGGCTGGGGCCCTCCCGGATATCCTGGGGGTACCTGGTGAGGCATTCCACCTTGCATGCGGTAGCTGCTGAAGGGGACGGGGTTGTTCATGAACGGAGAGGCGGTGGCGCTGACCTTCGGAGCTCCAAAGTCATCCTCGAAGGGATTGGAGGCCACCAGGTGGTCCACCATCGGGGTTGGAGGCGGGGCAAACTCCGACAGGTGAGAGTAGGACGGCCCCTGCAACAGAGAAAGGAGTCAGCCACACCTTACATAGAAACACGGAACCTCCCAACACACGGCTAAACCAACCCACGCCACTGACACGCCGAGGACCAATGAGGTCATCGGTGGTGGAGCGCCATCCACGGGGCCAATCCAGCGACCCAGACTGACAGCCATTAATAAACGCCCCGACACCTTCATCTCACAAAACGATTTACTGATCCCCAACAAAGACGACATTAAGCCCCGCCTCACATGGACGCGGTGCGAGAAATGCTGCCATTCCTGTGCGTTTCCCGCACCTCCATCGCATGGCGTTCCCGAACAGGAGTGCGGTGCGATTCCTGCGCAATTTATAAGCAGTGTCCCGCACCGCGTCAACCCAGCCTGAGGCGCCATTCACACTCATGCGACCCGTCCTGCGACTCCGGACATCAAAGTCGCGTGAAAAGTCACGCGCCATTCCTTTCAATGGTACCCATTCAAACCGATGCGACTGAAGGTGGTAACGACTTTAAACAGTTTTCCCGCACTACTTTCAGCCCGGGTTCACATTGATGCGGTGCGGCACATCGCATGCGATTCACACAGGAACCGCCCCGCATTCCCCGCACATCGCATGCGATTCACACAGGAACCCGAGGGAGTCCCAACCCCCACCGCTTCCCCAACCCCCCCCCCCCCCGCTCCTCCTCCGTACCCGAGGAGTCCAACCCCCCCCGCTCCTCCTCCGTACCCGAGGAGTCCAAACCCCCCCCCGCTCCTCCTCCACCCGAGGAGTCCAACCCCCCCCGCTCCTCCTCGAGGAGTCCAACCCCCCCCTCCTCCCGACCCGGAGTCCAACCCCCCCCCCGCTCCTCCTCCTCGTACCCGAGGAGTCCAACCCCCCCCGCTCCTCCTCCGTACCCGAGGAGTCCAACCCCCCCCCGCTCCTCCTCGTACCCGAGGAGTCCCCCCCGCTCCTCCTCCGTACCCGAGGAGTCCAAACCCCCCCCCCCCCCCCGCTCCTCCTCCTCCGTACCCGAGGAGTCCAACCCCCCCCGCTCCTCCTCCGTACCCGAGGAGTCCAACCCCCCCGCTCCTCCTCCGTACCCGAGGAGTCCAACCCCCCCCTCTCCTCCTCCGTACCCGAGGAGTCCAACCCCCCCGCTCCTCCTCCGTACCCGAGGAGTCCAACCCCCCCCGCTCCTCCTCCGTACCCGAGGAGTCCAACCCCCCCCGCTCCTCCTCCGTACCCGAGGAGTCCAACCCCCCCCCCGCTCCTCCTCCGTACCCGAGGAGTCCTCCTCCTCCGTACCCGAGGAGTCCAACCCCCGCTCCTCCTCCGTAACCCCCCCCGCTCCTCCTCCGTACCCGAGGAGTCCAACCCCCCCCGCTCCTCCTCCGTACCCGAGGAGTCCCACCAACCCCCCCCCCGCTCCAACCCCCCCCTCCTCCTCCGTACCCGAGGAGTCCAACCCCCCCGCTCCTCCTCCGTACCCGAGGAGTCCAACCCCCCCGCTCCTCCTCCGTACCCGAGGAGTCCAACCCCCCCCCCTCCGTACGCGAGGAGTCCAACACCCCCCGCTCCTCCGTACCCGAGAGTCCAAGTCCAACCCCCCCGCTCCTCCTCCGTACCCGAGGAGAGTCCAACCCCCCCCGCTCCTCCTCCGTACCCGAGAGTCCAACCTCCCCGCTCCTCCTCCGTACCCGAAGTCCAACCCCCCCGCTCCTCCTCCGTACCCGAGGAGTCCAACCCCCCCGCTCCTCCTCCGTACCCGAGAAGTCCAACCCCCCCGCTCCTCCTCCGTCGAACCCCCCCGCTCCTCCTCCGTACCCGAAGAGTCCAACCCCCCCCGCTCCTCCATACCTGAGTGTTTGACTTGCGACGTTTCTTCTCCGGGCTCTTCATTTGCATACCTGGAAGAGAAGGCGGGACAGTCAGGACACCGCCGGAGACACGAGCAACGCAGACCACCAAACGTATTGTTCACCTGTGTCCTATCGGGGGGACTTCCCTTCACTTCCTGTCCTGGGAAGAACACAGGAAGTGAGAGAAAACCTCCACAAAGTGAGGGACGTCCAGGAAAGGTGTCCCCGATGGAAGTTCCCCACGCTTCCTGGTCTGGTGACACCTCAAAACCAGAAGTGTTTTTCTTCACACCGACTTTGATCCCCCCCAAATCTCATGTTCTGATCCCCCCCCCCCTCTCTATAGACCATCACACCCCACCACCTCTCAGCCCCTCCCCCTCACATACTCCTCCAGGGCCCCCATATCCTTCCTGCTCTGACCTCACTCTTCCTTATCCCCAATTTCTACCCCCCCCCCCCCCAACACCCTATTTGTTACTTCATACAAATCTGCCTTTAGGACCCACAAACCCCCAAAACTTCAGTGATCCACCACCATGCTTCACAGTGGGGATGGTATTCTTGTCCCCCCCCCCCCCCATCTCTCTCCATCTATATTATTCATCCCGTCTCTCCCATTGCTTCTCCTCCTCTGCACTGTCCCCTCCACCCCCCCCCCCCAATGAGAACCAATACCCCCCCCCCACCCATAATACCCCTTACTATCCTCCCCTTATCTCACCTCATATACCACCACCCCCATGATCCTCTCTTCACACCATATAACACTCGTGCGCCCCCCCCCTCCCCATACATCTCCCTACCCCTCTTTCCCCGGCCCCCCCCCTAAGTACACCCCATATACACGCTCTCCCATGTACCCCTCCCCCACATGTGCACCTTCCTACACCCCTCCCCACCTATTCTTCATACATCTTCTCACATATAGCCCCCCCCCCTCCTCCATGACCCACCCCCCCTACACTTCCATACTCCTCCCCCATCAATGTACCCCACCCAACTACACCCCAAGTACCACCCCCTTCACCCACACTGCCCCCAACTGACCCTCTCTCCCTTCTCATACCTGTCCCTAAAATACCCCCCCCCATTCCATATACCCCCCAACCTTCATGTACCGGATACACCCCATTCCCGCCTCCTATGTACCCCATAACTCCCCCCCCTCACCCCCCCATACACCCCCTCTCCTCAAATCGTCTCAGGTCCCCTTCCCCTCCACCCCCCATTCTGCTACTGCTACCCCTCCTCTCATCCCCCCCCCCTACCCCCGTGTCTTATTACCCCCACAGTACCAGACCTCTCTCATCCCCCCTTGTGTACCCCCCACACCTCTCTCATCCCCCCTTGTGTACCCCCCCACACCTCTCTCATCCCCCTCCCCCATGTGAACACCCCAGACCTCTTTCATCCCCCCCTTGTGTACCCCCCCAGACCTCTCTCATTCCACCCTTGTGTACCCCCCCAGACCCCTCATCCCCTCCCCCAAGTGTACCCCCCAGACCTCTCATCCCCCTCCCCCAAGTGTACCCCCCAGACTTCATTCCCCCCTCCCCATGTGTTCCCCCCCCCCCCCCCCCGTGTACCCCCCAAGACCTCTTTAAAATAGCCCTCCCATTCCACATATCGTCTTCTATATACCCTTCCCCCATGTACCCCCCTATACACCCGCCTTCTTCCACCCTCACGTTCCTCCCATGCCCCCTCCCCCCCCCGTGTGCCCCCTCATGTTCCTCCCCATACCCCCTCCCCCCCCGTGTGCCCCCTCACGTTCCTCCCATGCCCCCCTCCCCCCCCGTGTACCCCCTCACGTTCCTCCCATACCCCCTCCCCCCCCCGTGTACCCCCTCACGTTCCTCCCATGCCCCCTCCCCCCCGTGTGCCCCCTCACGTTCCTCCCATGCCCCCCCCCGTGTACCCCCTCACGTTCCTCTCATACACCCCCCCCCCCCCGTGTACGTGTGCCCCCTCACGTTCCTCCCCCCCCTCACGTTCCTCTCATACACTCCCCCCCCCCTCCATCCACCCCTACCCCCCCCGTTCCCCCCCCCCCTCACGTTCCTCCCATGCCCCCTCCCCCCCCCCCCCGTGTGCCCCCTCACGTTCCTCCCCCCCCTCACGTTCCTCTCATACACTCCCCCCCCCCCCCCCGTGTCCCCCCTCACGTTCCTCCCCCACACCCCCCTCTCCCCCCCCCCCCCCCGTCCTCCCCCCCCCCCTCACGTTTCCTCCCATGCCACCTCCCCCCCCGTGTACCCCCTCACGTTCCTCCCCCCCCTCACGTTCCTCTCATACACTCCCCCCCTCCACCCCGTGTCCCCCCTCATGTCCCTCCCCCCTCGGATGTCTGACCGGCTTTGGTTCTGCGGCCCGGCACTGTCAGTCCGTCCAGCTTGTCCTGGTCGGCGGCCATCAGAGGAGGAAGAGGCGGCTCAGCGTCCGGACATCTCCCCGGCCTCACCGCTCCGCCGCACAAAAACCGGAAATCGCCGCCAGCACACCGGAAGCCGGCCGGACTCTACCACCTCGCCGGTAGGGGGACGGACAACGCAGTGTAGGACCCCCCCCCCCTTCCCCCGGGGATCATCGTCCCGTCCCCGAGAATATTATTATCCTACAGACTGGAACCGGCCCGTACAGCTCCGCCGCATGATATAAAACCCCCCCCCCCCTCTGAAGTACAATGGTACCGCCCGGCCCGCGTTCACCGTCACGGCGCTCTGGACGAGTCCACTGCGAAAGCGGGGGTGAAGTGACCCTAGCGAGCGAACACGGAGCTTCTCCTCAATAACCCATTTCCCTTCACCGGATGTCCTCACACCGGACCGCCGTATCCGATGCATGAACCGCCGGGATTTTATTTAAATGTTAGAACTATCGAACCACCCCCATTTATTGAATGGTATCGCCCATTCTGCTGCACACCAACTAGCATTGCGGACGAGACCACTATAAATGTGGGGGTGAGGGGTCGGCTCACTGTGAGTGTGGTGGGGGAGCCCTCAGTGACATGGCAGGGACATCCCTCACCCTCGGGGTTCATACATCATCAATAAAACATTGAGAACAGCCATGGCCGCCCCCGCAGGGGATTCTGGGAAAGACTAGCCAGAGAAAAATATCCTGCCCCGCCTCTATATTCCTACACCCCTCCCACAAGGAACACGCCCCTTACTATGGCTCCTCCCATTACTGGGGAACTACAACTCCCAGCATGCTCTATGCCTGGCTTGATCTGTTCCCTTCATCTCCAAAAACAAAGTCTGCAGGATCCTAGTGATGGGAAGGCCCCAAAATAGGAAATCCTGGGGGGACCCCGCTACAGGGAAACTGACCCCGGGGGGACCCCTGATACAGGGGCACTGACCCCAGGGGTGGCCCCGATACAGGGACACTGACCCGGGGGGACCCCGCTACAGGGACACTGACCCCGGGGGGGGACCCCGATACAGGGAAACTGACCCCGGGGGGACCCCGATACAGGGACACTGACCCCAGGGGTGGCCCCGATACGGGACACTGACCCCGGGGGGACTACAGGGACACTGACCCCGGGGGGACCCCGATACAGGGACACTGACCCCAGGGGGGGCCCCGATACAGGGACACTGACCCCGGGGGGACCCCGATACAGGGACACTGACCCTGGGGGGGCCCCACTATAGGGACACTGACCCCGGAGGGACCCCACTATGTAAACACAGATCCCGGGGGGGACCCCGCTACAGGGACACAGACCCCGAGGGACCCCGATACAGGGACACAGATCCCGGGGGGACCCCACTAGGGACACAGAGGGGGGGACCCCACTACAGGGACACAGACCCCGCAACAGGGACACTGACCCTGGGGGACCCTGGGTGACCCCAGTACGACAGATCCCGGGGTGACCCCACTACAGTGACACAGATCCCAGGGTAAACCCCAGTACAATGACACAGATCCCGGGGGTACACCAGTACAATGACAAATCCCATGGTGACCCCAGTACAATGACACAAATCACAGGGTGGTGACCCCAGTACAGTGACACAGATCCCAGGGTGACCCCAGTACAGTGACACAGATCACAGGGTGACCCCAGTACATGACACAGATCCCAGGGTGACCCCAGTACAATGACACAGATCCCGGGGTGACCCATATACAGTGACACAGATCCCGGGGTGACCCCAGTACAATGACACAGATGACGACCCGGGGTCGACCCCAGTACAGTGACACAGATCCCGGGGTGACCCCATACAGTGACACAGATCCCCGGGGTGACCCCAGTACAATGACAAATCCCATGGTGACCCCAGTACAATGACACAGATCACAGGGTGACCCCAGTACAGTGACACAGATCCCAGGGACCCCAGTACAATGACACAGATCCGGGGTGACCCCAGTACAGTGACACAGATCCTCCCGGGGTGACCCCAGTACATGAGTGACACAGATCCCGGGGTGACCCCAGTACAGTCACACAGATCCCGGGGTGACCCCAATACAGTGACACAGATCCCGGGGTGACCCCAGTACAGTGACACAGATCCCAGGGGTGACCCCAGTACAATGACACAGATCCCGGGGTGACCCCAGTACAATGACACAGATCCTGAGGGTGACCCCAGTACAGTGACACAGATGCCAGGGTGACCCCAGTACAGTGACACAGATCCCGGGTGACCCCAGTACAGTGACACAGATCCCAGGGTGACCCCAGTACAATGACAGATCCCATGGTGACCCCAGTACAGTGACAAAGATCCCGGGGTGATGACACAGATATCGGGGTGACCTCAGTACAGTGACACGGGATCGGGTGTGACCTCAGTGTTCAATGACTGGTGAGCAGTATGGATGACGACCACGGAGGGACTCGAACCCTCAATCTTCTGATCCCAAGTCAGACGCCTTATCCATTAGGCCACGTGGTCCTTCTATAAAGCCTGGGGCCCCCTGGTCCCTCCCCCTCCCCCCCATCACACCTGAGGCGTATTGGGGACAGTTTGCTTTTTGTTGTGGTGCCCTATAGGAGGTGCGGGGGAGGGGTCCCCTCTGACATCACACCGCGAGGTATTTCCGGGGTACCGTGTCATCATGCATGTCATGGTTGGGGGAAGTCGCTCCACAGCAACGTCAGGCATCATGGAGGTCATGTATTGTGCGATTGGACGGTATTAGTGACCCCAGGACAATGACAGATCCCATGGTGACCCCAGTGGTGGATTTATGCGCTTCGTCGCAGTTGAAGTACCCCGAGAAAGTATTTGTTTTTCACGTATTTATATATCAATAAAGTTTTTTTTGTCAACAAAAAGCTCCCTATTAGCCAGAGCTGGTTTTATAGGAAGGGAAGGGTGGGTGTAGAACCCCGGCGGTGGGAGGGAGGGGGGGGGGGGGGGGCAGAGAGAAAAACTGAACCGTTCTGTGCGGCGATCAGCGCCGGGATCTGGGGTGTGTGGGAGGGGCGGTGGTGGGGGCGGAGACAAGCAGCGATCTACTGGAAGCCGCTTCTCCTCCTCTCCCTCCTGCGGCTTTCAGCATCTTCATTGAAAGCCATAAAGGAGATCGCTGCTCGTCACCGCAACCTCCGCCACCCCCCCCCCCCACACACCCCAAATCCCGGCACTGCTCCCCGCCCCCACCTTATTTCCACTCACGGGTGTACTCCCCCCATCGTAAATCCCCCCAGGATACCGCCTGCAGTATCATGTCCCCAGTGTTCTCCCCCCAGGGTAATCCCCCCAGTATTCTCCCCCCAGCGTAATCCCCCCCAGTATACTCCCCCCAGCGTAATCCCCCCAGTATTCTCCCCCAGTGTAATCCCCCCAGTATTCTCCCCCAGTGTAATCCCCCCCCAGTATTCTCCCCCAGTGTAATCCCCCCAGTATTCTCCCCCAGTGTATAACCCCGCTAGTATTCTCTCCCCCCAGCATAAATGCATTCTCCCCCCAGGGTAAATCCCCCCAGCGTAACCCCCCTAGTATTCTCCCCCAGTGTAACCCCCCCAGTATTCTCCCCCAGTATTCTCCCCCAGTATTCTCCCCCCAGCGTAACCCCCCTAGTATTCTCCCCCCAGTGTAATCCCCCCTAGTATTCTCCCCCCAGTGTAATCCCCCCAGTGTATTCTCCCCCCCAGCATAATACCCCCCAGTGTAACCCCCCTAGTATTCTCCCCCCAGTGTAACCCCCCAGTATTCTCCCACAGTATTCCCCCCCGAGTATTCTCCCCCCCAGCATAATACCCCCAGTATTCTCCCCCCAGGGTAAATCCCCCCAGTGTTCTCCCCCCAGTATTCTTCCCCCCCAGCATGAATCCCCCCAGTGTAACCCCCCTAGTATTCTCCCCCCAGCATAACCCCCCTAGTATTCTCCCCCTAGCATTTATACCCCAGTATTCTCCCCCAGGGTAAATCCCCCCAGTGTAATCCCCCCAGTATTCTTCCCCCCAGCATGAATCCCCCCAGTGTAACCCCCCAAGTATTCTCCCCCCAGTGTAACCCCCCAGTATTCTCCCCCAGTATTCTCCCCCCAGGGTAAATCTCCCCAGCGTAACCCCCCTAGTATTCTCCCCCCAGTGTAACCCCCCCCCAGTATTCTCCCCCCCAGTATTCTCCCCCCAGTATTCTCCCCCCAGTGTTCTCCCCCCAGTATTCTCCCCCCAGCGTAACCCCCTAGTATTCTCCCCCCAGTATTCTCCCCCGAGTGTAATCCCCCCAGTATTCTCCCCCCAGGGTAATCCCCCCAGTATTCTCCCCCCAGGGTAATCCCCCCAGTATTCTCCCCCCCCAGCATAATCCCCCCAGTGTTCTCCTCCCAGTGTAATCCCCCCAGTATTCTTCCCCCCAGCATGAATCCCCCCAGGGTAACCCCCCTAGTATTCTCCCCCCCAGTGTAATCCCCCCAGTATACTCCCCCCCAGCATAATCCCCCCAGTATTTTCCCCCCAGGATAAATCCCCCCAGTGTTCTCCCCCCAGTGTAATCCCCCCAGTATTCTTCCCCCCAGCATGAATCCCCCCAGCGTAACCCCCCTAGTATTCTCCCCCCAGCATAACCCCCCTAGTATTCTCCCCCCAGCGTAACCCCCCCCTATTATTCTCCCCCAGCATAATCCCCCTAGTATTCTCCCCCCAGCATAACCCCCCTAGTATTCTCCCCCCAGCATAACCCCCCTAGTATTCTCCCCCCAGCGTAACCCCCCTATTATTCTCCCCCAGCATAACCCCCCTAGTATTCTCCCCCCAGCATGAATCCCCCCAGTGTAATCCCCCCAGTATTCTTCCCCCCAGCATGAATCCCCCCAGCGTAGCCCCCCTAGTATTCTCCCCCCAGCATAACCCCCCTAATATTCTCCCCCCAGCGTAACCCCCCTAGTATTCTCCCCCCAGCATAACCCCCCTAGTATTCTCCCCCCAGCGTAAATCCCACCAGCATTCTCCCCCCAGTGTAATACTGCCAGCATTCCCCCCAGCGTAACCCCCCTAGTATTCTCCCCCCAGTGTAATCCCCCCAGGGTAAATCCCACCAGTATTCTCCCCCCAGCGTAACCCCCCTAGCATTCTCCCCAGTATTCTCCCCCAGTATTCTCCCCCCCAGCATAATACCCCCAGTATTCTCCCCCAGTATTCTCCCCCCAGTATTCTCCCCCCCAGCATAATACCCCCAGTGTTCTCCCCCCAGTGTAATCCCCCCAGTATTCTTCCCCCCAGCATGAATCCCCCCAGTGTAACCCCCCTAGTATTCTCCCCCCAGTGTAAACCCCCCTAGTATTCTCCCCCCAGCGTAAATCACCCCAGTATTCTCCCCCCAGTATTCTCCCCCCAGCGTAACCCCCCTAGTATTCTCCCCCCAGCGTAAATCACCCCAGGGTAAATCCCACCAGTATTCTCCCCCCAGTGTAATCCCCCCAGGGTAAATCCCACCAGTATTCTCCCCCCAGTATTCTCCCCCCCAGCATAATACCCCCAGTATTCTCCCCCCAGGGTAAATCCCCCCAGTGTTCTCCCCCCAGTGTAATCCCCCAGTATTCTTCCCCCCAGCATGAATCCCCCCAGTGTAACCCCCCTAGTATTCTCCCCCCAGTGTAACCCCCCTAGTATTCTCCCCCCCCAGCGTAAATCCCACCAGCATTCTCCCCCCAGTGTAATACCCCCAGTATTCTCCCCCCAGTATCCCCCTCTTCCCCCCAGCAGGGTAATCCCCCCAGTGTTCTCCCCCCAGTGTAATCCCCCCAGTATTCTCCCCCCCAGCATAATACCCCCAGTATTCTCCCCCCAGGATAAATCCCCCCAGTATTCTTCCCCCCAGCATGAATCCCCCTAGTATTCTCCCCCCAGCATAACCCCCCTTAGTATTCTCCCCCCAGCGTAACCCCCCCTATTATTCTCCCCCCAGCATAACCCCCCTAGTATTCTCCCCCCAGCATGAATCCCCCCAGTGTATCCCCCCAGTATTCTCCCCCCAGCATGAATCCCCCCAGCGTAGCCCCCCTAGTATTCTCCCCCCCAGCATAACCCCCTAATATTCTCCCCCCAGCGTAACCCCCCTAGTATTTCTCCCCCCAGCGTAACCCCCCTAGTATTCTCCCCCCAGCGTAATTCTCCCCCCAGTATTCTCCCCCCAGTGTAATCCCCCCAGTATTCTCCCCCCAGGGTTCTCCCCCCAGCGTAAACCTCCCCCTAGTATTCTCCCCCAGCGTAACCCCCCCAGTATTCTCCCCCCAGTGTAATCCCCCCAGTATTTCTCCCCCAGTGTAATCCCCCCAGGGTAAATCCCACCAGTATTCTCCCCCCAGTGTAACCCCCCAGGTATTCTCCCCCCAGTATTCTCCCCCCAGCGTAACCCCCCTAGTATTCTCCCCCCAGGGTAAATCCCCCCAGTAATCCCCCCAGGGTGTAATCCCCCCAGTATTCTCCCCCCGTAATCCCCCAGTATTCTTCCCCCCCAGCATGAATCCCCCCAGCGTAACCCCCCTAGTATTCTCCCCCCAGCGTAAATCACCCCAGTATTCTCCCCCCCCAGTATTCTCCCCCCAGCGTAACCCCCCTAGTATTCTCGCCCCAGCGTAAATCACCCCAGTATTCTCCCCCCAGCGTAAATCCCACCAGCATTCTCCCCCCAGTGTAATACCCCCAGTATTCTCCCCCCAGTGTTCTCCCCCCAGTATTCTCCCCCCCCAGCATAATCCCCCCAGCGTAACCCCCCTAGTATTCTCCCCCCAGCGTAACCCCCCTAGTATTCTCCCCCCCAGTGTAATCCCCCCAGTATTCTCCCCCCAGTGTAATCCCCCCAGTATTCTCCCCCCAGCGTAAATCACCCCAGTATTCTCCCCCCAGGGTAAATCCACCAGTATTCTCCCCCAGGGTAAATCCTTCCAGTGTTCTCCCCCCAGTGTAATCCCCCCAGTATTCTAGCCCCAGCGTGAATCCCCCCAGTGTCCCCTGACAGGGACTGGGATACTCTTGGTCCATCTGGCCGAAACCAGGCCGACTCCTTTCCTTTGGAGACCTGCTGAAGCAAGGCCAACCCAAGTACTAGATGAGGCCCCCCAAAGGAAGACTCTGTGGAAGGGGGAGAACCTGACCAAAAGGCCACGTGCCCTCCCTCACAAGACGTGGTCCTCCTCCTAAGAGAAAGGATCCTGGCCCTGATCCCCCGGGGCTCCAGGCTCCTGACAGGGACTGGGATACTCTTGGTCCACCTGGCCGAAACCAGGCTGACTCCTTTCCTTGGGAAACCCACTGAAGCAAGTCCAACCCAAGTACTAGATGAGGCCCCCCCAAAGGAAGACTCCTTGGAAGGGAGAGAACCTGACCAAAAGGCCACGTGACCCCTCCCCCACAAGATATGGTCCTCCTCGGACTAGGAGAGAGGATATTGGATGGCCCTGATCCCCCAGGGCTCCAGGCTCCTGTCACTGGCCTGCCTGGGATACTCTTGGTACATCTGGCCGACTCATTCAAACCAAGCCGACTCTTTTCCTTGGGAGGCTCCGCTGAAGCAAGGCCAACGGATCAAATTCAAAAACCCAAGTACTAGATGAGGCCCCCCAAGGAAGACTCAGTGAAAGGGGGACCTAACCTGACCAAAAGGCCACATGACCCCCTCTCACAAGACTTTTAGGGCAAGCCTGCGGACAGGAAGAGCAAGATATTGGATGGGGAAGAGCACCACAATCTGGCAAGCAGGAAGTTGCCTATGGAAGCTAAATTATACCAAAATTGGTGCTGTGCTCCCACACTTGTATAAACAACTAATTCAAAAATGAGGTTTCAATTCACCCCTAGTGAATCCTCCTGTGTGTAATGATCCCAAACTCAATTCTTCATATTATTATACAATCTGATGGTTCCTGATGAAGTCACGTGATTAATGACGCAACTAGTCGGACGAGATACGGAGACGTGGTGACATAACTTCCGGCACAAGGGCCATCTTGACACACCCATAGGAGTACACCCAGGAGTTCAATGGCACCCCTAGTGAATCCTCCTGTGTGTAATGATCCCAAACTCAATTCTTCATATTATTATGAATTCCACCCCTAGTGACGTGACTTCATCAGGAACCATTAATTCTTCATCAATGAAGAACTGAGTTTGGGATAATTACAACAGGAGGATTCACTAGAGGTGTCATTGAACTCCTGGGTGTACTCCTATGGGTGTATCAAGATGGCCCTTGTGCCGGAAGTGATGTCACCACTTCTCCATCTCTTGTCCGACTAGTTGCGTCACTAATCACGTGACTTCATCAGGAACCATCAGATTGTATAATAATATGAAGAATTGAGTTTGGGATCAGCACACACACAGGAGGATTCACTAGGGGTGTCATTGAACTCCTGGGTGTACTCCTATGGGTGTGTCAAGATGGCCCTTCCACTGGAAGTGATGTCACCACGTCTCCGTCTCTCGTCCGAATAGTTGCGTCACTAATCACGTGACTTCATCAGGAACCATCAGATTGTATAATAATATGAAGAATGGAGTTTGGGATCATTACACACAGGAGGATTCACTAGGGGTGTCATTGAACTCCTGGGTGTACTCCTATGGGTGTATCAAGATGGCCCTTCCACCGGAAGTGATGTCACCACGTCTCCGTCTCTTGTCCGACTAGTTGCGTCACTAATCACGTGACTTCATCAGGAACCATCAGATTGTATAATAATATGAAGAATGGAGTTTGGGATCATTACACACACAGGAGGATTCACTAGGGGTGTCATTGAATTCCTGGGTGTACTCCTATGGGTGTATCAAGATGGCCCTTGTGCCGGAAGTGATGTCACCACGTCTCCGTCTCTCATCCGACTAGTTGCGTCATTAATCACGTGACTTCATCAGGAACCATCAGATTGTATAATAATATGAAGAATTGAGTTTGGGATGGTTACACACAGGAGGAATCACTAGGGGTGTCATTGAACTCCTGGGTGTACTCCTATGGGTGTATCAAGATGGCCCTTGTGCCGGAAGTGATGTCACCACGTCTCCGTCTCTGTCCGACTAGTTGCGTCACTAATCACGTGACTTCATCAGGAACCATCAGATTGTATAATAATATGAAGAATTGAGTTTGGGATGGTTACACACAGGAGGAATCACTAGGGGTGGAATTGAAACCTCATTTTCGATTTAATTGTTTATATAAGTGTGGGAGCGCAGCACCAATTTTGGTATAATTTTGATCCCGTTCTATCCGGGTGTATAGCCAGGTGTCAGCGGCAACCCATTCCTGGTATAATAGTTTATTCCGGGTAGCGCAGGTGGTTCTCCGTTGCCTATGGAAGCTGTTGACATTGTAAGGTGCTCAGGGCCGGCAGAGGTTCAGGAACCGTCTGAACCGTCCTTTCTGCTCGTTTCCTGCTCCGTCCACCTGCTGCTCGGCATTCTTCTCCATTTTCTTTTGCTCCTTCATCTTTCTCTTCTCGTCTTTTTCCATCTTTCTCTCCATCTTCATTTCATGGTCTACGAGTGACGCCAAGTAGCAGGGATCCTCCGTATCTTTGGGACCCTTGTACTTCTTCCCTATAATGTTGTACGCAAACGTTCGCATCCTCAGCCTCCTCAGCAGCTTCTTCATCTCCTTCTCCATCACCTTCACTTTCTTCTTGTTCTCCTCTTCCTTCCTCTGTCTTTCCTGTTTCTCCTTCAGCTTCTTTCGATGGTCCTCCATAAGCTGCAGCAGTCTTTCGTCTTTCTTCAGCTTCACGTGAAACTTCTCCAGTAGAGCTTTCTCGCCCTCTCCACTGCCCTGTGTTGCTCCTCCTGATTCATTACTGTGGTCACCTCATCCGAGTCACTGCTGGAAGAGAAATAAAATCAATGGATTCATTTTCCCAAACTTTTATTACTGGAACCGAAAAAGAATAAAAAATTATGTTTAAGCCTTGTTATGATCAGGACGCTGGTATGGGGGTGATCAGGCTGGGGTATGGGGGTGATCAGGGTGATCAGGATGGGGTATGGGGGTGATCAGGATGGGGTATGGGGGTGATCAGGGTGATCAGGATGGGGTATGGGGGTGATCAGGGTGATGGTATGGGGGTATGGGGTATGGGGGTGATCGGGTGATCAGGATGGGGTATGGGGTATCAGGGGTGATCAGGATGGGGTATGGGGGTGATCAGGGTGATGGTATGGGGTATGGGGGTGATCAGGATCAGGATGGGGTATGGGGGTGATCAGGGTGATGGTATGGGGTATCAGGATGGGTGATCAGGACGGTGGTATGGGGTATGGGGGTGATCAGGGTGATCTGGTATGGGGTATGGGGGTGATGGGGATATGGGGTATGGGGTGATCAGGATGCTGGTATGGGGTATGGCGGTGATCAGGATGCTGGTATGGGGTATGGGCGGTGATCAGGATGCTGGTATGGGGGTGGATCAGGATGCTGGTATGGGGTATGGCGGTGATCAGGACGCTGGTATGGGGGTATGGAGGTGATCAGGATGCTGGTATGGGGTATGGGGGTGATCAGGATGCTGGTATGGGGTATGGCGGTGATCAGGATGCTGGTATGGGGGTATGGCGGTGATCAGGACACTGGTATGGGGTATGGCGGTGATCAGGACGCTGGTATGGGGTATGGCGGTGATCAGGACGCTGGTATGGCGGTGATCAGGACGCTGGTATGGGGTATGGGCGGTGATCAGGATGCTGGTATGGGGTATGGTGGTGATCAGGACGCTGGTATGGGGTATGGAGGTGATCAGGACGCTGGTATGGGGTATGGGGTGATCAGGATGCTGGTATGGGGTATGGAGGTGATCAGGACGCTGGTATGGGGTATGGCGGTGATCAGGATGCTGGTATGGGGTATGGGGGTGATCAGGGTGCTGGTATGGGGTATGGAGGTGATCAGGACGCTGGTATGGGGTGTGTATGGCGGTGATCAGGATGCTGGTATGGGGTATGGGGTGATCAGGATGCTGGTATGGGGTATGGGGGTGATCAGGACGCTGGTATGGGGTATGGCGGTGATCAGGACGCTGGTATGGGGTATGGGGTGATCAGGATGCTGGTATGGGGGGTATGGCGGTGATCAGGACGCTGGTATGGGGTATGGGGTGATCAGGACGCTGGTATGCTGGTATGGGGTGATCAGGAGGTGGTATGGGGTGGGGTTATGGTGGTGATCAGGGTGGTATGGGGTATGGGGGTGATCAGGACGCTGGTATGGGGTATGGGGGTGATCAGGATGCTGGTATGGGGTATGGGAGGTGATCAGGACGCTGGTATGGGGGTATGGGGTGATCAGGATGCTGGTATGGGGTATGGTGGTGATCAGGGTGATGGTATGGGGTATGGCGGTGATCAGGGCGCTGGTATGGGGTTATGGTGGTGATCAGGATGCTGGTATGGGGGTGATCAGGACGCTGGTATGGGGTATGGGGGTGATCAGGTGATGGTATGGGGTATGGGGTGATCAGGACGCTGGTATGGGGGGTATGGCGGTGATCAGGATGCTGGTATGGGGTATGGGGGTGATCAGGACGCTGGTATGGGGTATGGAGGTGATCAGGACGCTGGTATGGGGTATGGCGGTGATCAGGATGCTGGTATGGGGTATGGCGGTGATCAGGATGCTGGTATGGGGTATGGGGGTGATCAGGACGCTGGTATGGGGTATGGGAGGTGATCAGGACGCTGGTATGGGGTATGGCGGTGATCAGGACGCTGGTATGGGGTATGGCGGTGATCAGGACGCTGGTATGGGGTATGGGGGTGATCAGGACGCTGGTATGGGGTATGGCGGGTGATCAGGATGCTGGTATGGGGTATGGCGGTGATCAGGACGCTGGTATGGGGTATGGCGGTGATCAGGACTGGTATGGGGTATGGGGGTGATCAGGATGCTGGTATGGGGTATGGGGGTGATCAGGACGCTGTGTATGGTATGGGGGGTGATGGTATGGGGTATGGAGGTGATCAGGACGCTGGTATGGGGTATGGGGGTGATCAGGATGCTGGTATGGGGTATGGGGGTGATCAGGTGCTGGTATGGGGTATGGAGGTGATCAGGATGCTGGTATGGGGTATGGGGGTGATCAGGATGCTGGTATGGGGTATGGGGGTGATCAGGATGCTGGTATGGGGTATGGCGGTGATCAGGACGCTGGTATGGGGTATGGTGGTGATCAGGACGCTGGTATGGGGTATGGCGGTGATCAGGACGCTGGTATGGGGTATGGGGGTGATCAGGACGCTGGTATGGGGTATGGCGGTGATCAGGATGCTGGTATGGGGTATGGCGGTGATCAGGGCGCTGGTATGGGGTATGGCGGTGATCAGGATGCTGGTATGGGGTATGGAGGTGATCAGGGCTGGTATTGGGTATGGGGGTGATCAGGGTGATGGTATGGGATATGGTGGTGATCAGGACGCTGGTATGGGGTATGGGCGGTGATCAGGTGATGGTATGGGGGTATGGGGTGATCAGGGCGCTGGTATGGGGTATGGGCGGTGATCAGGGTGGATGGTGTGGGGTATGGCGGTGATCAGGACGCTGGTATGGGGTATGGCGGTGATCAGGATGCTGGTATGGGGGGGTGATCAGGGTGATGGTGATGGTATGGCGGTGGGTATGCTGGGGGGTGATCAGGGTGATGGTATGGGGTATGGCGGTGATCAGGACGCTGGTATGGGGGTGATCAGGGTGCTGGTATGGCGTACCTTAAGCCTTGGCTGCTGCGCCAGGCCATCAAAGTGGCCAACATTTTATGAATGGGCTGGTAAATGCTGATCTCTGTAATTATTTATAAAGCAGCCCCAAAGACTTACCCCCCCAAAGTCCTAATGGAAGCAATAAAAGATTAGGTCTAAGCCTTGGCTGCTGGGCCAGGCCATCAAGGTGGCCAACACTTTATGATTGGGCTGGTAAAGGCAGATGTCTGTTCTTGTTTATAAAGCAGCACCTAAGACTTAGCCCCCCAAAGTCCTAATGGAAGCAAAAATACTCCTTTCCTCTGCCTGTCCCAGAGTGGCCCCAGCGCTGTTACAATACAATAGCTGGTTCCAGTGGTGCCTGCAGGTCTCAGCGGCTTTAGACCTCAGCCAGGGGCCATCTCCTGGTCTCCCAATCATAATACCGCCTTAGACAGGTGTCACCTCACCTCCTGTTACTGGGACGGCTTCAGGATATATTGGATTTCCCTTCACTGTCTGTACAGAGATAGGGGTCACCAGGACAGCTGGAGAGGGAGAATCTTTCCAGTGGGGACACCAACCAATGCGATAAAAAACTTGCAGGGGTTCCAACTCTTTCATACAAATAGAAGTTCGGGCTTTCCATACAACTTAAGACTTGCAAGGAAGAATGTGTACAAACCTCCATTCCTCAGACATCCTCTCCTTTTCCTCCAACTCCTCGAGTCTCTGCTCCTCTTCCTCCAACTCTTTGACTTTCTGCTCCTCTTACTCCTACTCCTCGAGTCTCTGCTCCTCTTCCTTCCAACTCCTCGAGTCTCTGTTCCTCTTCCTCCAACTCCTCGAGTCTCTGCTCCTCTTCTTCCAACTCTTTGACTTTATGTCTCTCCTCTTCCTCCTACTCCTCGAGTCTCTGCTCCTCTTCCTCCAACTCCTCGAGTCTCTGCTCCTCTTCCTCCAACTCTTTGACTTTCTGCTCCTCTTACTCCTACTCCTCGAGTCTCTGCTCCTCTTCCTCCAACTCCTCGAGTCTCTGCTCCTCTTCCTCCAACTCCTCGAGTCTCTGCTCCTCTTCTTCCAACTCTTTGACTTTCTGCTCCTCTTCCTCCAACTCCTCGAGACTCTGCTACTTTTCCTCCAACTCCTCGAGTCTCTGTTCCTCTTCCTCCAACTCTTTGACTTTCTGCTCCTCTTCCTCCAACTCCTCGAGACTCTGCTACTTTTCCTCCAACTCCTCGAGTCTCTGCTCCTCTTCCTCCAACTCCTCAAGTCTCTGCTCCTCTTCCTCCAACTCCTCCAGTCTCTGCTCCTCTTCCTCCAACTCTTTGACTTTCTGCTCCTCTTCCTCCAACTCCTCGAGTCTCTGCTCCTCTTCCTCCAACTCTTTGACTTTCTGCTCCTCTTACTCCTACTCCTCGAGTCTCTGCTCCTCTTCCTCCAACTCCTCGAGTCTCTGTTCCTCTTCCTCCAACTCCTCGAGTCTCTGCTCCTCTTCTTCCAACTCTTTGACTTTCTGCCCCTCTTCCTCCTACTCCTCGAGTCTCTGCTCCTCTTCCTCCAACTCCTCGAGTCTCTGCTCCTCTTCCTCCAACTCTTTGACTTTCTGCTCCTCTTACTCCTACTCCTCGAGTCTCTGCTCCTCTTCCTCCAACTCCTCGAGTCTCTGCTCCTCTTCTTCCAACTCTTTGACTTTCTGCTCCTCTTCCTCCAACTCCTCGAGACTCTGCTACTTTTCCTCCAACTCCTCGAGTCTCTGTTCCTCTTCCTCCAACTCTTTGACTTTCTGCTCCTCTTCCTCCAACTCCTCGAGACTCTGCTACTTTTCCTCCAACTCCTCGAGTCTCTGCTCCTCTTCCTCCAACTCCTCGAGTCTCTGCTCCTCTTCCTCCAACTCTTCGAGTCTCTGCTCCTCTTCTTGAACTCCTCGAGTTTCTGCTCCTCAAGTCTCCAGTCCTTGACTCTCCTGTTCATGGTTCTCCTCTCCTCTTCCTCCCTCTCCTCGGCTCTCCTCTGCCTGTCCCAGAGTGGCCCCAGCGCTGTTACAATACAATAGCTGGTCCCAGTGGTGCCTGCAGGTCTCAGTGGCTTTAGACCTCAGCCAGGGCCATCTCCTGGTCTCCCAATCATATTACCGCCTTAGACAGGTGTCACCTCACCTCCTGTTACTGGGACGGCTTCAGGATATATTGGATTTCCCTTCACTGTCTGTACAGAGATAGGGGTCACCAGGACAGCTGGAGAAGGAGAATCTTTCCAGTGGGGAGACCAACCAATGCGATAAAAACTTGCAGGGGTTCCAACTCTTTCATACAAATAGAAGTTCGGGCTTTCCATACAACTTAAGACTTGCAAGGAAGAATGTGTACTTACCTCCATTCCTCAGACATCCTCTCCTTTTCCTCCAACTCCTCGACTCTCTGCTCCTCTTCCTCCAACTCCTCGACTCTCTGCTCCTCTTCTTCCAACTCCTTGAGTCTCTGCTCCTCTTCTCCCAACTCTTTGACTTTCTGCTCCTCTTCCTCCAACTCCTCGAGTCTCTGCTCCTCTCCTCCAACTCTTTGACTTTCTGCTCCTCTCTTCAACTCTTTGACTCTGCTCCTCTTCCTCCAACTCCTCGAGTCTCTGCTCCTTTTTCCTCCAACTCCTCGAGTCTCTGCTCCTCTTCCACCAACTCCTCGAGACTCTGCTCCTTTTCCTCCAACTCCTCGAGTCTCTGCTCCTCTTCCTCCAACTTCTCGAGTCTCTTCTCCTCTTCCTCCAACTCTTTGACTTTCTGCTGCTTTTCCTCCAACTCCTCGAGTCTCTGATCCTCTTCCTCCAACTCCTCGAAACTCTGCTCCTCTTCTTCCAACTCCTCAAGTCTCTGCTCCTCTTCCTCCAACTCCTTGTGTCTCTGCTCCTCTTCTCTCCACTCCTTTTCAACTCTGCTTCCTCTCCTCCACTCTCCTCTCCATGTCCTCCCTGCTCCTTGGCTCCACTCCTTTTCATGGCTCTCCTCTCCTCCACTCTCCTCTCCATGTCCTCCCTCTCCTTGGCTCTCCTTTTCATGGCTCTCCTCTCCTCCACTCTCCTCTCCATGTCCTCCCTCTCCTTGGCTCTCCTTTTCATGGCTCTCCTCTCCTCCACTCTCCTCTCCACTTCCTCTCTCTCCTTGGCTCTCCTTTCCTCTCCCAGTCTGCGACTGGCATCACTGCCAGGCTCGTTCATCATGTCCTCATCAGTGCTGTAAAAAAAAAAAAAAAAAAAAAAAAAAAAGGTTATTTTTTTTGCCATTTTTGTCATTGGAAGCGATGAGAGGCAATGTGGCCCCTGCACAGGGGAATGGCGTTTGCACCAGTACGGCCGCATGCAGCCTTGCACTTCTATGGCCGGTGGTAGGTGCCACCTGCGGCTCCACAGACACAGGAACGCAATGGGAATTCTGCGCCCGAGCCACTAAAGTCCATGTCCATGAGGCCTCTCTGAGCCGGGGCCGGGCCACTTGCTGCACATTTATTAACCCCTTCAAGTCCGGACACTTTCAAAACCCTTCCAGCCCAGGATGATTTTTCAGAAAATCATTTTTTTTTCATAAATTTAGGTCAAAATGTTAAATTTCTGGGGTAAAAAAAACCTAAAACAATTTATATTATTTAGCCGGTGTGAAATGCTTGTATGGGGGTGATCAGGGTGATGGTATGGGGTATGGGGGTGATCAGGACGCTGGTGGGGTGATCAGGGTGATGGTAGGACAGCTGGGGGTATGGTGGTGATCAGGATGGTATGGGGTATGGTGGTGATCAGGGTGCTGGTATGGGGTATGGCGGTGATCAGGACGGTGGTATGGGTATGGCGGTGATCAGGACGCTGGTATGGGGTATGGGCGGTGATCAGGGGCTGGTATGGGTATGGTGGTGATCAGGACGCTGGTATGGGGTATGGTGGGTGATCAGGACGCTGGTATGGGGGTGGTGGTGTATGCGGGGATCCATGGAGGGCGCTGGTATGGGGTATGGCGGTGATCAGGACGCTGGTATGGGGTATGGCGGGTGATCAGGGACGCTGGTATGGGGGTATGGCGGGTGATCAGGACGCTGGTATGGGTATGGCGGTGATCAGGATGTTGGGGTATGGGTATGGCGGTGATCAGGACGCTGGTATGGGGGTATGGCGGTGATCGGTGACGCTGGTATGGGGTATGGTGGTGATCAGGACGCTGGTATGGGGTATGGTGGTGATCAGGACGCTGGTATGGGGTATGGGGGTGATCAGGTGCTGGTATGGGGTATGGCGGTGATCAGGACGCTGGTATGGGGTATGGGGGTGATCAGGACGCTGGTATGGGGTATGGGGGTGATCAGGACACGCTGGTATGGGGTATGGGGGTGATCAGGGCTGTGTATGGGGTATGGCGGGTGATCAGGATGCTGGTATGGGTATGGTGGTCGGTGATCAGGACGCTGGTATGGGGTATGGTGGTGATCAGGATCTGGTATGGGGTATGGAGGTGATCAGGATGCTGGTATGGGGGTATGGGGGTGATCAGGACCTGGTATGGGGTATGGGGGTGATCAGGACGCTGGTATGGGGTATGGGGTGATCAGGAGGCTGGTATGGGGTATGGGGTGATCAGGACGCTGGTATGGGGGTATTATGGGGGTGATCAGGACGCTGGTATGGGGTATGGAGGTGATCAGGATGCTGGTATGGGGTATGGAGGTGATCAGGACACTGGTATGGGGTATGGCGGTGATCAGGACGCTGGTATGGGGTATGGGGTGGTGATCAGGGACGATGGTATGGGGTATGGGGGTGATCAGGACGCTGGTATGGGGTATGGGGTGATCAGGACGCTGTATGGGGTATGGGGTGATCAGGACGCTGGTATGGGGTATGGAGGTGATCAGGATGCTGGTATGGGGATATGGGAGGTGATCAGGACGCTGGTATGGGGGGTATGGGGTGATCAGGATGCTGGTATGGGGTATGGGGGTGATCAGGGTTAGGGGTATGGGGTTTTGGGGTGATCAGGAGGCTGTATGGGGTATGGGGGTGATCAGGACGGCTGGTATGGGGTATGGGGGTGATCAAGGACGCTGGTATGTGGTATGGGGTGATCAGGGGTGGTATGTGGTAATGGGGGTGATCAGGAATGCTGGTATGGGGTTATGGGGGTGATAGGCGTGGTATGGGGTATGGTGGTGATCAGGCGCTGGTATGGGTATGGGGTGATCAGGAGGCTGGTATGGGGGTATGGGGGTGATCAGGATGCTGGTATTGGGGTATGGGGGTGATCAGGACGCTGGTATGGGGTATGGAGGTGATCAGGACGCTGGTATGGGGTATATGGGGGTGATCAGGACGCTGGTATGGGGTATGGGAGGTGATCAGGGTGCTGGTATGGGGTATGGGGTGATCAGGACGCTGGTATGGGGTATGGAGGTGATCAGGACGCTGGTATGGGGTATGGGGGTGATCAGGATGCTGGTATTGGGGTATGGGGTGATAGGGGGTGATCAGGATGCTGGGAATGTGGTATGGGGGTGATCAGGACGCTGGTATGGGGTATGGTGGGTGATCAGGACGCTGGTATGGGGTATGGGGTGATCAGGAGGCTGGTATGGGGTATGGGGGTGATCAGGAAGGCTGGTATCAGGGGGTATGGGGGTGATCAGGGTGCTGGTATGGGGTATGGGGGTGATCAGGATGCTGGTATGGGGTATGGGGGTGATCAGGACGCTGGTATGGGGTATGGAGGTGATCAGGACGCTGGTATGGGGGTATGGGGTGATCAGGACGCTGGTATGGGGTATGGGGGTGATCAGGGTGCTGGTATGGGGTATGGGGGTGATCAGGAGGGCTGGTATGGGGTATGGGATCAGGACGCTGGTATGGTATGAGTGGTATGGGGTATGGGGGGTGATCAGGATGCTGGTGGGTGATGGGGTATGGGGGTGATCAGGGACGCTGGTATGGGGGTATGGAGGTGATCAGGACGCTGGTATGGGGTATGGAGGTGATCAGGACGCTGGTATGGGGTATGGCTGGTGATCAGGACCTGGTATGGGGTATGGGGGTGATCAGGACGCTGGTATGGGGTATGGGGGTGATCAGGGTGCTGGTATGGGGTATGGAGGTGATCAGGACGCTGGTATGGGGTATGGAGGTGATCAGGACGCTGGTATGGGGTATGGAGGTGATCAGGACGCTGGTATGGGGTATGGAGGTGATCAGGACGCTGGTATGGGGTATGGGGTGATCAGGATCCGCTGGTATGGGGTATGGGGTGATCAGGGGGTGGTATGGGGTATGGGGTGATCAGGACGCTGGTATGGGGGTATGGAGGTGATCAGGACGCTGGTATGGGGTATGGTGGTGATCAGGACGCTTGGTATGGGGGTATGGCTGGTGATCAGGGGTATGTATGGGGTAGCCTTCTGGAGGTGATCAGGACGCTGGTATGGGGTATGAGGTGATCAGGACGCTGGTATGGGGTATGGGGGTGATCAGGACGCTGGTATGGGGTATGGGGTGATCAGGACGCTGGTATGGGTAATGGGGGTGATTCAGACGCTGGTATGGGGTATGGGGGGTGATCAGGACGCTGGTATGGGGTATGGTAGGTGATCAGGATGCACTGGTATGGGGTATGGGGGTGATCAGGACGCTGGTATGGGTATGTAGGTGATCAGGACGCTGGTATGGGGTATGGGGGTGATCAGGACGCTGGTATGGGTATGGGGTGATCAGGACGCTGGTATGGGGTATGGGGGTGATCAGGACAGCTGGTATGGGGTATGGAGGTGATCAGACGCTGGTATTATGGGTATGGGGTGATCAGGATGCTGGTATGGGGTATGGGGGTGATCAGGAGGCTGGTATGGGGTATGGGGTGATCAGGACGCTGGTATAATTGGGATGGTGGTGATCAGGATCGCTGGTATGGGGTATGGGGGTGATCAGGGGTGACCTGGTATGGGGTATGGGGGGTGATCAGACGCTGGTATGGGGTATGGCGGGTTGATCAGGACGCTGGTATGGGGTATGGGGGTGATCAGTGACGCTGGTATGGGTATGGGGTGATCAGGACGCTGGTATGGGGTATGGGGGTGATCAGGACTCTGGTAATGGGTATGGGGTATGGTGGTGATCAGGAGGCTGGTATGGGGTATGGGGGTGATCAGGAGGCTGGTATGGGGTATGGGGGTGATCAGGACCTGGTATGGGGTATGGTATGGGTGATCAGGACCGGTATGGGTATGGGGTCAGGACGCTGGAGGGGTGATCAGGATGCTGGGTATGGGGTATGGGGTGATCAGGGTGATGGAATGGGGTATGGTGGTGATCAGGATGCTGGTATGGGGTATGGGGTGATCAGGGTGATTGTATGGGGTTATGGGGGTGATCAGGACGCTGGTATGGGGTATGGAGGTGATCAGGACGCTGGTATGGGGTATGGGGTGATCAGGACGCTGGTATGGGGTATGGTGGTGATCAGGACGCTGGTATGGGGTATGGGGGTGATCAGGACGCTGGTATGGGTATGGGGTGATCAGGACGCTGGTATGGGGTATGGGGTGATCAGGACGCTGGTATGGGTATGGCGGGTGATCAGGACGCTGGTATGGGGGTATGGGGGTGATCAGGACGCTGGTATGGGGTATGGGGGTGATCAGGACGCTGGTATGGGGTATGGGGTGATCAGGGACGCTGGTATGGGGTATGGGGGTGATCAGGACGCTGGTATGGGGTATGGGGGGGGTGATCAGGACGCTGGTATGGGGTATGGTGATCAGGACGATGGTATGGGTATGGTGGTGATCAGGACGCTGGTATGGGGTATGGTGGTGATCAGGACGCTGGTATGGGGTATGGGGGTGATCAGGACGCTGGTATGGGGTATGGGGAGTGATCAGGACGCTGGTATGGGGTATGGGGGTGATCAGGATGATGGTATGGGGTATGGGGGTGATCAGGATGCTGGTATGGGGTATGGGGGTGATCAGGACGCTGGTATGGGGTATGGGGGTGATCAGGATGCTGGTATGGGGTATGGGGGTGATCAGGACGCTGGTATGGGGTATGGGGTGATCAGGACGCTGGTATGGGGTATGGGGGTGATCAGGTGCTGGTATGGGGTATGGGGTGGTCAGGTGTGATGGGGTATGGGGGTGATCAGGGTGCTGGTATGGGTATGGGGTGATCAGGGTGCTGGTATGGGGTATGGGGTGATCAGGACGGTGGTATGGGGTATGGGGGTGATCAGGACGCTGGTATGGGGTATGGGGTGATCAGGAGCTGGTATGGGGTATGGGGGTGATCAGGACGCTGGTATGGGGTATGGGGGTGATCAGGACGCTGGTATGGGTATGGGGGTGATCAGGACGCTGGTATGGGGTATGGGGGTGATCAGGGACGCTGGTATGGGGTGATGGGGACGCTGGGTATGGGTATGGGGGTGATCAGGGGGTATGGGGGTGATCGGGACGCCTGGTATGGGGGTATGGGGTGATCAGGACGCTGGTATGGGGTATGGGGGTGATCAGGACGCTGGTATGGGGTATGGGGGTGATCAGGACGCTGGTATGGGGTATGGGGGTGATCAGGACGCTGGTATGGGGTATGGGGGTGATCAGGACGCTGGTATGGGGTATGGGGGTGATCAGGACGCTGGTATGGGGTATGGTGGTGATCAGGACGCTGGTATGGGTATGGGGGTGATCAGGACGCTGGTATGGGGTATGGTGGTGATCAGGACGCTGGTATGGGGGATGGTGGGTGATCAGGACACTGGTATGGGGTATCTGGAGGTGATCAGGTGATGGATGGGGTATGGTGGTGATCAGGATGCTGGTATGGGGTATGGGGTGATCAGGACGCTGGTATGGGGGGGAATGGGGGTGATCAGGACACTGGTTTGGGGTATGGAGGTGATCAGGATGCTGGTATGGGTATGGGGGTGATCAGGATGCTGGTATGGGGTATGGAGGTGATCAGGACGCTGGTATGGGGTATGGGGGTGATCAGGATGCTGGTATGTGGTATGGGAGGTGATCAGGATGCTGGTATGGGGGTATGGAGGTGATCAGGACGCTGGTATGGGGGGGGAGGTGATCAGGATGCTGGTATGGGGTGGAGAGGTGATCAGGAGCTGGTATGGGGTATGGTGGTGATCAGGACGCTGGTATGGGTATGGGGGTGATCAGGACGCTGGTATGGGGTATGGTGGTAGATCAGGACGGGTATGGGGTATGGGGGTGATCAGGGTGATGGTATGGGGTATGGGGGGTGATAGGGACGCTGGTATGGGGTATGGGGGTGATCAGGGTGATGGTATGGGTATGGGAGGTGATCAGGACGCTGGTATGGGTATGGCGGTGATCAGGATCATGCTGGTATGGGGGGTATGGGGGTGATCAGGATGCTGGTATGGGGGGGGGGTGATCAGGACGCTGGTATGGGGGTGATCAGTACTCCATCATGCTGGTATGGGGTATGGAGGTGATCAGGATGCTGGTATGGGTATATGGGGGTGATCAGGGTGCTAGGTATGGGGGTGATGAGGACGCTGGTATGGGGGTAATCAGGGTGCTGGTATGGGGGTGATCAGGACTGGTTGGGGGGGGTAGGACACTGTTCTGCATGGAAGAGTGGACAGAACATTTGGGAGGGAAGCCCGGCCATGTGACCTATCACAGTCATGGGACATGGCGGAGCTCCTCCCCATGGGCGGCATTTTATGAATGGGATTGGGGCTGTGAAGTGTCTGGGGACGGTCCCTCCGGCTCCCTATCTTCCCTAATGTGAGTCTGTAACTTACCTTCCCAGCAGTCGCAGGAGGAGATCGCCTCCTCTCCTGTCAGTCGTCCTTCTCAGCATCCCGACAGATGATTCTGTTCTGTAGATAAAGGATTGGTAGGAATGTAAGATTGGGAATCGGTTCTATGACAATCCAGTATCCCAGTACAGTACTCCATCATTGGTACTTGGGGGGGGGGTTGTAGTACTCCATCATTGTAGTACTGGGGGGGAGGTTGGTACTCCATCATTGGTACTGGGGGGGGTTGGTACTCCATCATTGGTACTTGGGGGGGTAGTACTCCATCATTTGGTACTCCATCATTGGTACTGGGAGGGGGGGGGTAGTACTCCATCATTGGTACTTGGGGGGGGGGGTAGTACTCCATCATTGGTATGGGGGGGGGGTAGTACTACATCATTGGTAAGGGGGGGTAGTACTCCATCATTGGTACTGGGGGGGGGGGTAGTACTCCATCATTGGTAATGGGGGGTAGTACGTCCCATCATTGGTAATGGGGGGTACTCCATCATTGGTAATGGGGGGGGTAGTATTATGTCATCATTGGTAATGGGGGGGGGGTTAGTACTCCATCATTGGTACTGGGGGGGGGGGTAGTACTCCATCATTGGTACTGGGGGGGGGGGATAGTACTCCATCATTGGTATGGGGGGGGGGTATAGTACTCCATCATTGGTACTGGAGGGGGGGGTTAGTACTCCATCATTGGTACTGGGGGGGGGGGTAGGCTTGTAGTACTCCATCATTGGTACTGGGGGGGGGTAGTACTCCATCATTGGTACTGGGGGGGGGGTTGGTACTCCATCATTGGTACTGGGGGGGGGGTTGGTACTCCATCATTGGTACTGGGGGGGTTGGTAGTACTCCATCATTGGTACTGGGGGGGGGTAGTACTCCATCATTGGTACTGGGGGGGGTAGTACTCCATCATTGGTACTGGGGGGGGGGTAGTACTCCATCATTGGTACTGGGGGGGGTAGTACTCCATCATTGGTACTGGGGGGGGGTAGTACTCCATCATTGGTACGGGGGGGGGGGTAGTACTCCATCATTGGTACTGGGGGGGGGGTAGTACTCCATCATTGGTACTGGGGGGGGGGGGGGGTACTGGGGGGTGTAGTACTCCATCATTGGTACTAGTACTCCATCATTAGTACTGGGGGGTAGGGGGGGGTAGTACTCCATCATTAGTACTGGGGGGGGGTGGTACTCCATCATTAGTACTGGGGGGGGGGTAGTACTCCATCATTGGTACTGGGGGGGGGTTAGTACTCCATCATTGGTACTGGGGGGGGGGGGTAGTACTCCATCATTGGTACTGGGGGGGGTAGTACTCCATCATTAGTTGGTACTGGGAGGGGGTGGTAGTACTCCATCATTTGGTACTGGGGGGGGGTAGTACTCCATCATTGGTACTTACTGGGAGGGGGGGTGGTACTCCATCATTGGTACTGGGGGGGGGAGGTAGTACTCCATCATTGGTACTGGGGGGGGGTAGTACTCCATCATTAGTACTGGGGGGGGGGGTAGTACTCCATCATTGGTACTGGGGGGGGGTAGTACTCCATCATTGGTACTGGGGGGGTAGTACTCCATCATTGGTACTGGGGGGGGTGGTAGTACTCCATCATTGGTACTGGGGGGGGGGGTAGTACTCCATCATTGGTACTGGGGGGGGGGGTGGTAGTACTCCATCATTGGTACTGGGGGGGGGTAGTACTCCCATCATTAGTACTGGGGGGGTGGTAGTACTCCATCATTGGTACTGGGGGGGGGGTAGTACTCCATCATTGGTACTGGGGGGGGGGGTAGTACTCCATCATTGGTACTGGGAGGGGGGGTAGTACTCCATCATTGGTACTGGGGGGGGGGGTAGTACTCCATCATTGGTACTGGGGGGGGGGGGGGGTAGTACTCCATCATTGGTACTGGGGGGGGGTAGTAGTACTCCATCATTAGTACTGGGAGGGGGGTAGTACTCCATCATTCCATCATTAGTACTGGGGGGGGGTAGTACTCCATCATTAGTACTGGGGGGGGTAGTACTCCATCATTGGTACTGGGGGGGGGGTAGTACTCCATCATTAGTACACCGGGGGGGGGGGGGTAGTACGCTGCAGGCAGTGCGCTCGGGGTTGCTGTCCTATGGCTGGGGGGGGGGTCACACGGCCCGAAATCTGCGTTTTCTGGATAGAGAATAAGTGCTAAAAAACACAAATGTGAAAAACGCGTCTAAACACTAAAAAATGCTGCAAAATCCGGATTTTACTGGACTTTATACCGCCAGCATTCGCAGCTTTATGAACACGCCCCCAGTGTGGGAGGAGCCTATTAATAATAACAATCATCACCTCTTTGTAGAAATGGATGGAAGTCTCAGCAGAACAGACAACCCCCATCTGCGGACTGCGAGAGAGGAAAAACACACGATGTCTCCATAGCAACAGCGCACAGCTCGACTCCTCCCCTCACTAAGCTGCAGATTCTAAACAATAAGCCCCACCCCATGATACAGTGAGAATAGAAATTGAAAACTTTATTGACAAATTGACACTTTGGGGGGGAAGGATTATACTGAGGGGAGAGTACACGGGGGGGGGGGGGGTAACACTGAGGGGGAGTACACAGGGGGGGGGGATTACACTGAGGGGGGAGTACATGGGGGGGATTACACTGAGGGGGGGAGTACACGGGGGGGGGGGGGGATTATACTGAGGGGGAGTACATGGGGGGGATTATACTGAGGGGGAGTACATGGGGGGGATATATACTGAGGGGGAGTACTTGGGGGGGATTATACTGAGGGGGGTGTACACGGGGGGGGGGGATTAAACTGAGGGGGGAGTACATGGGGGGGGGGGATTACACTGAGGGGGAGAGTACATGGGGGGGATTATACTGAGGGGGAGTACACGGGGGGGGGGGGTAACACGAGTACGGGGGGGGGAGTACACGGGGGGGATTACACTGAGGGGGAGTACATGGGGGGGGGATACACTGAGGGGGGAGTACACGGGGGGGGGGGGGGATTATACTGAGGGGGAGTACATGGGGGGATTATACTGAGGGGGAGTACTTGGGGGGGGATTATACTGAGGGGGAGTACATGGGGGGGATTACACTGAGGGGGAGTACATGGCGGGGGGGGGGATTACACTGAGGGGGAGTACACGGGGGGGGGATTACACTGAGGGGGAGTACACAGGGGGGGGATTACACTGAGGGGGAGTACATTGGGGGGGATTACACTGAGGGGGAGTACACTGGGGGGGATTACACTGAGGGGGGGAGTACATGGGGGGGATATTACACTGAGGGGGGTAGCATGAGGGGGGGGGGGGGTGATTACATGGAGGGGGAGTACACTGAGGGGGGGTAACGGGGGGGGGATTACACTGAGGGGGAGTACACATTGGGGGGGATTACACTGAGGGGGGATTAACACATGGGGGGGGATTCTGATACAGTGAGGGGGGAGTACATGGGGGGGATTACAACTGAGGGGGGAACGTACATGGGGGGGGATTATACTGACGGGGGGAGTACATGGGGGGATTACACTGATGGGGGGGGAGTACACGGGGGGGAGGCACACGGGTGCGGGGGGTAACACTGAGGGGGGAGTACACGGGGGGGATTACACTGAGGGGGGGAGTACATGGGGGGGATCACACTGAGGGGGGGGTACATCGGGGGGGGGAAGCACACGGGGGGGGGTAACCTCACTGAGGGGGAGTACACGGGGGGGTTTACACTCACAGGAGTGGGGTATGAGGAGTACGATATGGGGGGTTTACTGACGGGGTGTACACGGGGGGGGGAGATTACACTGAGTACACGGGGGGGGGGAGATTACAACTGGGAGTAACGGGGGGGGGGAGATTACACTGAGGGGGTGTACGGGGGGGGGGGGATTACACTGAGGGGGAGTACACGGGGGGGGGGGGGGGATTACACTGAGGGGAGTACACGGGGGGGGGGGATTTACACTGAGGGGGAGTACACGGGGGGGGGGGGAATACACTGAGGGGGAGTACACGGGGGGGATTACACTGAGGGGGAGTACACGCGGGGGGGGGATTAACTGAGGGGGAGGATTACACTGAGGGGGATAGTACACGGGGGGGATTACACTGAGGGGGGAGTACATGAGGGGGGGGGATTACACTGATGGGGGAGTACAATGGGGGGGATTACACTGAGGGGGGAGTACATGGGGGGGATTACACTGAGGGGAGGGGGGGGCATTACACTGAGGGGGGAGCACTCACGGGGAGGGGTGATTACAGTGAGGGGGAGTACATGGGGGGGGTACATGGGGGGGATTACACTGAGGGGGAGTACATGGGGGGAATACACTGAGGGGGAGTACCACTGAGGGGGAGTACATGGGGGGGGGGGGGGAGTGCGCACTAATTGGAGCTGCAGGCAGGGGGCGCTCCTCCTCCCATGAACTAGTCTATGAGGAGCGCCAGGAAGTGGAATCCACAACATTAACAGATGTCTGGATTGTGCTTTCAGTAATGAATGAACATGGGTTAGTGATTGGTACCGATCGCTCAATGTGTTCATTCAGGAAACCATGAAATATTTACTGGTTCTCCCACGCTCTCCATCATGCACCCGCAGCCACGGGACATATGGGGGAGGGAGAGGAGGAGATAGCCGGCAGTGCTGCAGGGGCACTTAGGGGGACCCAAGGTGTTTGAAAGGGGAGTTTGGATTAATGAGAGCCAATGGGATGGGGGAGGGACAAGGGGGCCCCAGGCTTTATAGAAGGACCACGGGGGCCTAATGTATAAGGCGTCTGACTTGGGATCAGAAGTTTGAGGGTTCGAGTCTCTCCGTGGTTGTTGTCCATATTGCTTATCAGGCTTCTGTGGCCTCCACTATAAGGATGGGAGATGCACATCCCCCCCCCCCCCCCCATACCAAGTGCCCCACCCCTCTCCCTGCCAAGGCCGCGGTGTCAGCACTGTCACACTTTGAATGACAATCACTCATAAAACACTGGGGTCACCCCGGGATCTGTGTCACTGTACTGGGGGTCACCCCGGGGATCTGTGTCACTGTATGGGGTCAACCCCGGGATCTGTGTCACTGTTCTGGGGTCACCCCGGGGATCTGTCACTGTACTGGGGGTCACCCGGGATCTGTGTACACTGTTCTGGGGGTCACCCCGTGGATCTGTGAGTCACTGTACTGGGGTCACCCCGGGATCTGTGTCACTCTTCTGGGTCAGACCCCGGGATCCCTGTCACTGGGGTCACCCGGGATCTGTGTCACTGTTCTGGGGTCACCCCGGGATCTGTGTAAATGTCACTGTTCTGGGGTCACCCCGGGATCTGTGTCACTGTTACTGGGGTCCCCGGGATCTGTGTCACTGTTCTGGGGTCCACCCCGGGATCTGTGTAAATGGACCCCAGGAGTCCGAGTTATATGGGACTAGAGCTCTTCTCCTCCATGTGCGCCATTCTAGAGAACTGCAGTCGGAGGATGTCACCCCCCACATATACCTGTGCCGTGCCCGAGGCTCCCGCACGCGAGTGACGTCATCATGGCTCGGCCAGTCACACGGCTGGAGCCCCGCGAGCCTGGCAGGAAGACCGGTGAAGATGGACAGCTTTGTTTTGGGTTCGCAGGCTCCAGCGGTGTACAATGATGCAAGATCCCCCCCAGTATGACAGGATCCCTGGGGTGACCCATGAATTGGGACCCCAATATGACCTCACTGCGATGACCAAGGGTTTTCCGATTGACCTCACTTTGATGATGCGGGATCCCGGGGTGATCTCTGTACAATGACATGGGATTCCAGGGTAACATTATGGCACGGCCCCCCAAGATCACCTCAGTATAAAGACACGGGTTCCCAGGGTGACCCCAGTACAATGACACAGAATCCCGGGGTCACACCGGCTACAATGGCACAGGATCCGGGGTGACCCGGCTACAATGGCACAGGATCCCGGGGTGACCCGGCTACAATGGCACAGGATCCCGGGGTGACCCAGGCTACAATGACACAGGATCCCAGGGTGACCCGGCTACAATGGCACAGGATCCCGGGGTGCTCAGCTACAATGACACAGAATCCTGGGGTGACCACAGTATTATGACACGATCTCGGGGGAACCTCAGTACAATGAGGATCCTGGGGTTGTCCTTAAGAGCAGGACATGGGTTCCTGGGGTGACCTCAGTATGAGGATCTTGGGGGTGTCCTTAAGAGCATGACATCAGTTCCTGGGGTGACCCTGCTACAATGACACAGGATCCCAGGGTGACCCCAGTACTATAGCATAGGATCCCGGGGTGACCCAGTACTATGGCATTAGGATCCCAGGGGCGACCCCAGTACAATGAGGATCTTGGGGTGATCTCTGAATAACATGACATAGGTTCCTGGGGTGACCCCTGCTACAATGACACAAGATCTTGGGGTGACCCTGCTTATACAATGACACAAGATCTTGGGGTGACCCCAGTACTAAGCATAGGATCCGGGGGTGACCCCAGTACTATGGCATAGGATCCCAGGGTGACCCCAGTACTATGGCATAGGATCCCGGGGTGACCCCACTACTATGGCATAGGATCCCGGGGTGACCCCAGTACAATGATGATCCTGAGGTGATCCGAAATAGCATGACATAGGTTCCTGGGGTGACCCTGCTACAATAAGAATCTTGGGGTGATCCGAATATGACAGATTCCTGGGGTGACCCTGCTACACTGACACAGGATCCCGGATGACACCAGTACTATGGCATAGGATCCCGGGGTGACCCCAGTACTATGGCATAGGATCCCGGGGCGACCCCAGTACAATGAGGATCTTGGGGTGATCTGAATAACATGACATAGGTTCCTGGGGTGACCCTGCTACAATGACACAGGATCCTGGGGTGACCCTGCTACAATGACACAAGATCTTGGGGTGACCCTGCTACAATGACACAGGATCCCAGGGTGACCCCAGTAGTACTAAGCATTAGGATCCGGGGGGGTGACCACCATACTATGGCATAGGATCCCGGGGTGACCCCAGTACTATGGCATAGGATCCCGGGGTGACCCCAGTACTATGGCATAGGATCCCGGGGGGTGACCCCAGTACAATGATGATCCTGAGGTGATCCGAATAGCATGACATAGGTTCCTGGGGTGACCCTGCTACAATGAGAATCTTGGGGTGATCCGAATATGACAGATTCCCGGGGTGACCCTGCTACACTGACACAGGATCCCGGGGTGACCCCACTACTATGGCATAGGATCCCGGGGTGACCCACTACTTGGCATAGGATCCCGGGGTGACCCCAGTACGAGGATCTTGGGGTGATCCGAATAGGACGACAGGGGTTCCTGGGGTGACCCTGCTACACTGACACAGGATCCTGGGGTGACCTCAGTACCTCAATATCCCCTCTTCTGCCTTAGTCTTCTCCCCCCTCCCCCCCCCCCCGGCCTCCTCATCAGGATCGTTATCGGCTGCTCTCGTCTGTCCAGGCCGTTGGCGCGCCATTGCCGGAGGGAAGGTGAATGACGCACGCCCCGATTCATGACGGATACCCAGCAACACACGACCACAAACACGTGTAAAGAAATACGACCTTTAATAATGAGCGTTTGTAACTTTCCTTTGGTATAATCAAGGCAAAAAATGTATCCTTAAAATATGGAAAAAAAAAAAAAGTCATGTACAAGGAAGTGACGCAGCATTACGTGACGCAGCAATACGTGACGCAGCAATACGTGACGCAGCATTACGTGACGCAGCATTACGTGACGCAGCATTACGTGACGCAGCATTACGTGACGCAGCATTACGTGACGCAGCATTACGTGACGCAGCAATACGTGACGCAGCAATACGTGACGCAGCAATACGTGACGCAACATTACGTGACGCACCAATACGTGACGCAGCATTACGTGACGCAGCAATACGTGACGCAGCATTACGTGACGCAGCATTACGTGACGCAGCATTACGTGACGCAGCATTACGTGACGCAGCATTACGTGACGCAGCATTACGTGACGCAGCATACGTGACGCAGCAATACGTGACGCAGCAATACGTGACGCAGCATTACGTGACGCAGCATTACGTGACGCAGCAATACGTGACGCAGCATTACGTGACGCAGCATTACGTGACGCAGCATTACGTGACGCAGCAATACGTGACGCAGCAATACGTGACGCAGCAATACGTGACGCAGCAATACGTGACGCAGCATTACGTGACGCAGCAATACGTGACGCATTACGTGACGCAGCAATACGTGACGCAGCAATACGTGACGCAGCAATACGTGACGCAGCATTACGTGACGCAGCATTACGTGACGCAGCAATACGTGACGCAGCATTACGTGACGCAGCATTACGTGACGCAGCAATACGTGACGCAGCAATACGTGACGCAGCAATACGTGACGCAGCATTACGTGACGCAGCAATACGTGACGCAGCATTACGTGACGCAGCATTACGTGACGCAGCAATACGTGACGCAGCAATACGTGACGCAACATTACGTGACGCAGCATTACGTGACGCAGATGATATGTTGCTGCAGGTGGCGAGACTTTGGTATCAGAATATAAAGTGTGCATGCAATAAGGTGGGGGTACTATGTACATGTGTGGGGGGGATGGGGGTAGGGGGGGGACAAACGTGCATTTCTCCGAGTGCCCCACCTTGTCCACCAGCGACACAACAAAAAGCCGCTTTCCCATTGGTCGGGCTGTCTATTCACATGTCCATCTACCTCCTTTCCGAGGCTCTTCCTCTTCTTGGACGTGAGGATCAATCTTCTGGTCGGATACCATTCACAGGGGCCAAACCAGCCGCAGATAGTAAACCAACCACCTACCCAACCTGCCCCTTTACCAGCCATCTCTATGGAAGGGCATCAGCATCACCGAAACCCAGGAGGGCCGAAGGGTACGACTCATCACCAGCTTGGCCATCAGCCATGACCACCACCCCCCAGATGTCCACTGACCACAGACACCACCACTTTCTATAGCAGCTTTCCTAAACCCTTTTATTTCAGAGGAACCCTTGAAATAATTGTAAGGGGAACCCCTGCCAGAACCAATTCATTGGTGGTCAGAAAAAAAAAAAAATGGTGGCCAGTGTGAAGAACACCGAACTTACAGACAGCTAAATAGCTCACTGGAGTCACGGAGCTAGCTCTGCTCAGTGGCCCCAGAACTACACTGGTACCATCAACTGGGAGATCAATCAGCCAAAAGGTCAAGGAGCCCCCAGCAAACTTCTGAGGGAGAATAACTGGTCTACAGATCAGAACAGGCCATTCTGGTCTACCCTCGGGGAACTAATTGTGTAATTATGGCCGATCCTCCACCTCTCCGTCCCTGGTCTCAACCCCATCCTCCACCTCTCCGTCCCTGGCCTCAACCCCATCCTCCACCTCTCCGTCCCTGGCCTCAACCCCATCCTCCACCTCTCCGTCCCTGGCCTCAACCCCATCCTCCACCTCTCCGTCCCTGGCCTCAACCCCATCCTCCACCTCTCCGTCCCTGGCCTCAACCCCATCCTCCACCTCTCCGTCCCTGGCCTCAACCCCATCCTCCACCTCTCCGTCCCTGGCCTCAACCCTATCCTCCACCTCTCCCATCCTTGGTCTTGTGCAGATCCTCCACCTCTCCATTCCTGGTCTCACCCCTATCCTCCACCTCTCCCGTCCCTGGTCTTGTGCAGATCCTCCACCTCTCCATTCCTGGTCTCACCCCTATCCTCCACCTCTCCCTTCCTGGTCTCACCCCTATCCTCCACCTCTCCCGTCCTGGTCTCACCCCTATCCTCCACCTCTCCCGTCCTGGTCTCACCCCTATCCTCCACCTCTCCCGTCCTGGTCTCACCCCTATCCTCCACCTCTCCCGTCCCTGGTCTCAACCCTATCCTCCACCTCTCCGTTCCTGGTCTCACCCCCGATCCTCCACCTCTCCGTTCCTGGTCTCACCCCGATCCTCCACCTCTCCGTCCCTGGTCTCACCCCGATCCTCCACCTCTCCGTCCCTGGTTTCACCCAGATTCTCCACCTCTCCATTCCTGGTCTCACTCCTATCCTCCAACTCTCCGTTCCTGGTCTCACCCCTATCCTCCACCTCTCCATTCCTGGTCTCAACCCTATCCTCCACCTCTCCCGTCACTGGTCTTGTGCAGATCCTCCACCTCTCCGTTCCTGATCTCACCCCGATCCTCCACCTCTCCGTCCCTGGTCTCACCCCGATCCTCCACCTCTCCGTCCCTGGTCTCACCCCGATCCTCCACCTCTCCGTCCCTGGTCTCACCCCGATCCTCCACCTCTCCGTCCCTGGTCTCACCCCGATCCTCCACCTCTCCGTCCCTGGTCTCACCCCGATCCTCCACCTCTCCGTCCCTGGTCTCACCCCGATCCTCCACCTCTCCGTCCCTGGTCTCACCCCGATCCTCCACCTCTCCGTCCCTGGTCTCACCCCGATCCTCCACCTCTCCGTCTCTGGTCTCACCCCGATCCTCCACCTCTCTGTCCCTGGTCTCACCTCGATCCTCCACCTCTCCATCCCTGGTCTCCCTCATTTCAACCCATCCCAGTCCGAGATCCCTTTCCCAGTGCTGAGCTGCTGCCTTCTTTCCTCCTGTCCTACCCTGGGGCACCTCACCAAGTTACTACAAAAGGTGTAACTGGTGAAGTGGGAGGGGTTCTATTCTCTAGGGGGTTGGCCTTCTATTTTCTATGTGCCTAGTGTCCATGTCTCCTACAGGTGGCAGACCTCAATGTCTCTATCAATCTCTATCCCTCAATGGATGACCGAGAGAAATTCTGATTGGCTACGATGGGTTGCAGTTCTGTACACATCTCTGTGGCCCCGTACACAGCACAACAGGCAAGAAAAATGACCCCCTCCCCCATCATGCTGTGTCCAAGCCGTACCCTTAAGCGTAGACTGGCTGAAGACCTACGAAACTCTCAAAATCCAACACCTAGATGGCCAAGGGGTGCAAACCCGGCTCTGCATCCAAAAACGTGAAAATCTGCTGATGCCAAGCCAGAAATTGGGCCATTCTCCCTAGAAGCGGGTACAAGACGCCATCTGGGGCTCATTCTCCCTAGAAGCGGGTGCAAGACGCCATCTGGGGGCTCATTCTCCCTAGAAGCGGGGGCCAGACGCCATCTGGGGCTCACTCTCCCTAGAAGCGGGTGCAAGACGCCATCTGGGGCTCATTCTCCCTAGAAGCGGGTGCAAGACTCCATCTGGGGCTCATTCTCCCTAGAAGCGGGTGCAAGACTCCATCTGGGGCTCATTCTCCCTAGAAGCGGGTGCAAGACACCATCTGGGGCTCATTCTCCCTAGAAGCGGGTGCAAGACACCATCTGGGGCTCATTCACCCTAGAAGCGGGTGCAAGACGCCATCTGGGGCTCACTCTCCCTAGAAGCGGGTGCAAGACTCCATCTGGGGCTCATTCTCCCTAGAAGCGGGTGCAAGACTCCATCTGGGGCTCATTCTCCCTAGAAGCGGGTGCAAGACTCCATCTGGGGCTCATTCTCCCTAGAAGCGGGTGCAAGACGCCATCCCCGGCTCATCCTCCGCCCAACACAAGCGCAAGTCCAAAGAAGGAGCAAGTCAGCTGCACTGCAAGATTCAAAATGCGGACAATCGTGATTGATCCGGAGTCCCCCAACCAACGCGTTTCACCCTCGAACCTGGGCTTAAATCGTAGACCAAGCCAATGTTAGTAGGTGAAACGCGTTGGCCGAAGAGGTCTCCTATGATCCACAAAGATCACCAACTGGCTTCCTGCTTTTTTTTGGACTTGCTCTGCATCCCTCGGGGGTTTCTTCCTGTATAAAGTCTAATGAGAACCAAAGTCTGAGAGAGTGACATCATCCCCACCTAGCCAATGACAGCGGCCTAGAAGCCACCCCCCCCCCACCCCCCCGAGGAGGTCCGTGGGAAGACGCATCGATGGAGCAGAGGTAAGGTTTTGCTTTAATAGTATGACATGGCGTATCCAACGCGTTTCGGCGGCTCCTCCCTTCTTGGGGGATACAAAGCGGACGTGAACATTTGTGAATCTCTATCCTGGAAGGAATACGCCCCCAGCTTGACATAAACCCATAAAGTAGTTCAAGTATATTGAGATCCCTTTTATAGCCCTGAAGCGGGAAGTCTTTGAGCTTCCGAAACGCGTTGGGTGGGCACCGCCATCATTGGTGAACCAAAACCAACAATTTCTAGACTCCCAGACTGGTTGGCACTCTCATTAGACCTGAATCTTCCAATCTGAGGCCCCAGTTTGAGGGACAACCCCCATTGCTGCTAAGAGCGGCCGCATCGGAGCCACTACGTCTTATCGCGACTGGACCAATCATCCGATGATCTGAATCTAGCGCTTCGTTTCTATTGGTTACAGTTCCCCGATGGATCTAAACTGTGTGAGATGGGACAGATCGGGGTGCTCATCCAGAGATGACCTCAATGGCCGACACGTAGAAAGAAGTGGCCGAACGCCTCCATCCGGGAAGATGGGATTCGGATTCCGGGACAGCGATGGTTCACAGGGTGGTGACAACCTCACTCAAGTCCTTTAGATTGAAGACCGGGGGGCGCGGGGACCGGTGGATGAGACGCACTCTACGAATAAATGGCGTTCGGGGTGGGGGGGGGGTGGGTGACGAAGGGGGGGGGAACAGGAATTCCAGCATGCAGCGGCTCCGGCTACAATCATTATTGCCGTTCGGTCAAGAACCATCTTGGCTGAAATCCCACAAAAAAAAGAGGCCTACAAGTCCCATAGCGTGTGGCTGAGAAGGGGGGAAGTTAACCGTGAGGTCACCCCTCCCCCACCTCAGAATCATGGGGGTTAACCTTGAGGTCACCTCAGAATGGGGATGGGGGTTAACCTTGAGGTCACCTCAGAATGGGGATTAACCTTGAGGTCACCTCAGAATGGGGATGGGGGTTAACCTTGAGGTCACCTCAGAATGGGGATGGGGGGTTAACCTTGAGGTCACCTCAGAATGGGGATGGGGGTTAACCTTGAGGTCACCTCAGAATCGGGATGGGGGGGTTAACCTTGAGGTCACCTCAGAATCGGGATGGGGGTTAACCTTGAGGTCACCTCAGAATCGGGATGGGGGTTAACCTTGAGGTCACCTCAGAATCGGGATGGGGGGGTCAACCTTGAGGTCACCTCAGAATCGGGATGGGGGGTCAACCTTGAGGTCACCTCAGAATCGGGATGGGGGTTAACCTTGAGGTCACCTCAGAATCGGGATGGGGGTTAACCTTGAGGTCACCTCAGAATCGGGATGGGGGTTAACCTTGAGGTCACCTCAGAATCGGGATGGGGGTTAACCTTGAGATCACCTCAGAATCGGGATGGGGGTTAACCTTGAGGTCACCTCAGAATCGGGATGGGGGTTAACTTTGAGGTCACCTCAGAATCGGGATGGGGGTCAACCTTGAGGTCACCCCTCCCCACCTCAGAATCGGGGATGCATTGTACAAAATCAAAGACAAAAAAGGAAGGTTTCTAGAAGGCACAAATCAGTATTGTAGAGCGGCCGCCACAGATGGTTGTGTGCTAGGAGAAGTGGAGCCCGTCTTGTGCTGAGGGGGAGGGTAGGAGATCTGTTCGTCCGCCATCTTGATGGGTACAGTTCGCTCCCTTGCGTGTGATTAAGGGGGTATTCCGGGTCTCACTGTCCCACTTGTGCATTAGGACCCCTAAAGATTCCCTGAAAATGACGGAAGGGAGCCACCCGCCACGATGACGGGCCCTCAATGAGATACAGTAGAAGGGTGGACGACCCCGCCCCCCTCGTGTGATTGGAGAGTCTAAAGAAGAAAGAACGTGGCTGTCTGTGGCTGATTGGCCGGGCGGGCCTCACTGTCTCCGCTCCACGGGTTGTTGAAGACACAGCTCGCTCCCGGCGGAGATGATGGGTAAGTGATTGTCCATGTGGTAGCTGATGAGGTGGCTCACGCTCTCAAAGCGGTGGTCCTTAGTCCGAACCTGGCAAGAAGAGAAGACCAGTTAAGGATTTCCAGAGCCCACCATTCCACGGACCCCCGACAGGAAGCGGAGGAGGAAACTCACCACTCCCTCCGGATCCACCAGCAGAAGGTGTTTCGGCTGCCCATTCTGGAGGCCGGTCAGGACGTACTGCCCCGGGGTGGTGGTGCTCTCTCTTACTAGGAAGTCTCCATTGACTCGTAGAAGCCTCTCTGCCTCCTTCCGGGTCACCTTCCCATGATACCACGGCTCCCGCTTCAGCTGCTCCTCCATGCTGACGATGGGCTGGCCCGGGGGAAGAGATTCTTCAAATGGCTCTGTGGACATGGAGGATATTGAGAAAATATACGGAACCCCCTCCCCCAATCATCCCCCGCACAGCACTGCTCCTTCTTGGTGTCGAAGGAAGCCCAGAGTCAATCAACCCCTCAACTCGGCAGAGTCAGGGCGTCTGAGGAAGGAGGTACAACCCTCGAAATGTGATACCACCTGGGTCCTGGCGGGCTCAGAGGAACACGTGTGGTGGGTACAAATACCAACACTGACTCCTCCCCCACCTAGAATACTGACCCCTCCCCCACCCAGAATACTGACCCCTCCCCCACCTATAATACTGACCCCTCCTCCACCTAGAATACTGACCCCTCCCCCACCCAGAATACTGACCCCCTCTCCACCTTTAAGACTGACTCCTCCCCCACCTATAATACTGACCCCTCCCCCACCCAGAATACTGACCCCTCCCCCACCCAGAATACTGACCCCTCCCCCCACTAGAATACTGACCCCTCCCCCACCCAGAATACTGACTCCTCCTCCACCCAGAATACTGACCCCTCCCCACCCAGAATACTGACCCCTCCTCCACCCAGAATACTGACCCCTCCTCCACCAGAATACTGACCCCTGACCTCCTCCACCCAGAATACTGACCCCTCCTCCACCCAGAATACTGACCCCTCCTCCACCTTTAAGACTGACCCCTCCTCCACCTTTAATACTGACCCCTCCCCCACCCATAGAATACTGCCCCCCTCCCCCACCTAGAATACTGACCCCTCACCCATATCAGCCCCTCCTCCCCTTACCATAGTACTACAAATACCAACACTGACTCCCTCCCCCCACCTATAATACTGACCCCCCTCCCCCACCCATAATACTGACCCCCCTCCCCCACCTAGAATACTGACCCTTCCTCCATATTAGCTCCTCCTCCCTACCATAGTACTACACACACCAACTGACCCCTCCCCCACCTACAATACTGACCCCTCCCCCATACTATAGTACTACAAATACCAACATTGACCCTTCCCCCACCTATAATACTGACCCCCCCCTACTATAGTACTACAACACTGACCCCTCCCCACCTATAATACTGACCCTCCCCCTACTATAGTACTACAAATACCAACATTGACCCTTCCCCCACCTATAATACTGACCCCACCCCCCCTACTATAGTACTACAACACTGACCCCTCCCCCACCTATAATACTGACCCCCCACCACCTACTATAGTACTACAAATAACACTGACCCCTCCCCCACCTATAATACTGACCCCTCCCCCTACTACATAGTACTACAACACTGACCCCTCCCCCACCTATAATACTGACCCCACCCCCACCTATAGTACTACAAAATAACACTGACCCCTCCCCCACCATATACTGCCCCCACCCCCTACTATAGTACTACAAATAACACTGACCCCTCCCCCACCTATAATACTGACCCCTCCCCCACCCATAATACTGACCCCACCCCCCTACTATAGTACTACAATATAACACTGACCCCTCCCCCACCTATAATACTGACCCCTCCCCCACCTATATACTGACCCCCTCAACCCAAAATATAGTACTACAAGAACACTGACCCCTCCCCCACCAATACTGGCCCCTTCTTATTATAGTACTACAAATAACAACACTGACCCCTCCCCCACCCACACCAGAAAATAACCCCCTCCCCCCCATTCCCAGGGACAGCTCCAGCCGTTCCCTGCTCTGCTCCTGCACAGCCACCCAAGTCTGAATCCTGTCCCTGTGATTGGTTTACATCCCTAAGCCCAGCCACCCCCCAGAATGAGGGTTACGTTAGGCCCGGCCCACCTAGGACAAGCTGCAGACTCACTCATGTCAAAGATGTCCCTCTGGCCGTTGGTGGTCCCTCGCAGCGGCTGCCGGGACTTCTCCAGGTTCTGGACGTTGACATATGAAGGGTCATCGAAGAGGTCAGGCCGATTCAGGGGCTTGGCGCCCGGTACGGGAAACGCTCCTTACCTGAAACAAGGGAACGCGGGAATGAAGCCGGGGGAGGGGCCAGATATAGACTAGGAGGGACACTGTGACCGGACCCAGGGGGGGGAGGGCCAGATATAGCTCAGGGACTAGGAAAAAAACAGTGACTGGACCCAGGGGGGGAGGGGCCAGATATAGCTCAGGGACTAGGAGGAAAACAGTGACTGGACCCAGGGGGGAGGGGCCAGATATAGCTCAGGGACTAGGAGGAAAACAGTGACTGGACCCAGGGGGGAGGGGCCAGATATAGCTCAGGGACTAGGAGGAAAACAGTGACTGGACCCAGGGGGGAGGGGCCAGACTATAGCTCAGGGACTAGGAGGAAAACAGTGACTGGACCCAGGGGGGAGGGGCTAGATATAGTTTGGGGGACTAGGAGGGTCACGGTGACTGGACCCAGGGGGGAGGAGCCAGATATAGCTCAGGGACTAGGAGGGACACAGCGACTGGACCCAGGGGGGAGTAGCCAGATATAGTTTGGGGACTAGGAGGGACACGGTGACTGGACCCAGGGGGGAGGAGCCAGAAAAAGCTCGGGGACTAGGAGGGACACGGTGACTGAACCCCAGGGGGAGGGGCCAGATATAGCTCAGGGACCAGGAGGGAAACGGTGACTGGACCCAGGGGGGAGGAGCCAGATATAGCTCAGGGACTAGGATGGACACGGTGACTGGACCCAGGGGGGAGGAGGGCCAGATATAGCTCGGGGACTAGGAGGGACACGGTGACCGAACCCTCCCAAAGCAGGAGTCAGGAAAAGGGTGGAGCCAAGAAAAGAGGCATCATCTATAGATCAAACATGAGGAGGGTGGAGTTATCAGGGAAGGCGGAGTCACCTGTGTATAGGGTTTCCTTTAGCACTGACCTTGCACAGAGGCCTGTGGCTGCAGCTTCCGTGGGTCCTGCTCCGCCCCGGTGATCTGCCCCACTGGCTGTGGACAGGAAAGGACGGTCACACGACTATTGCATATATATCTCCCCCCCCCCCCATCCCATCTCAGTGCTGGCTCACCAGCGTGGCCCCCATGTGGTTGGGGCTTTGCCTCGGGACAGCAGGAGCCGCTCCCTCCCGTAACCTCATGTCCACCACCCGCCGAGTGGCGGCTCTTTGCCTGGAAAATCGTTGTAGTAGGCGTGGTCTGGAAGCTCCTCCTCTTCCTCGTCCCACGCGGAGCCGTCAAAACCGGCCATCCTGGAAATAGAAGGGAACCATTACAGGTTCTGTCCCACATCTCTGACCACCATACTGGGGGGGGGGGGGGGTACCTGTCATGGGGAGTCACTAATTTTGGGGGGTTTTTGAGGTATTGTTTGAAGCGAAGTTCAAAGGCCTGTCCGATGGTGCTGATCACATCCTGGGCGAGGCCCTCAGGGCACTCCAATATGTGGCAGGCTGCGGGGACACAGACAGTTCATGTTACCATTCTGTGAAGGACTTCGCCTGATACTTCCTCCCACGGGACCTCCTCCCCCATCCTCCCTCCCACGGGACCTCCTCCTCCCCCATCCTCCCTCCCCACGGGTCCTCCCTCCTCCCCCACCCCCCCCCCTCCTCCCACGGGAACCTCCTCCCCCCTTCCTTCCTCCCCCACGGGACCTCCTCCCCCTCCCACCCCCCATTCCCCCTCCCTCCCACGGGGACCTCCCTCATACCCTCCTCCCCCCACCTCCTCCCCTCCTCCCTCTCCTCCCCCCCTCCCTCCCACGGGACCTCCTCCCTCCCTCCCACGGGACCTCCTCCCCCATCCTCCCTCCCACGGGACCTCCTCCCCCATCCTCCCTCCCACGGGACCTCCTCCCCCATCCTTCCTCCCACGGGACCTCCTCCCCCATCCTCCCTCCCACGGGTCCCCTCCTCCCCCTCCTCCCCCCATCCTCCCTCCCTCCCACGGGACCCTTCCTCCCCCATCTCCCCCTCCACCTTCCTCCTCCTCCATCCGGGACCTCCTCCCCTCCTCCCCCTCCCCTCCCACGGGACCTCCTCCCCTTCCTCCCTCCCACGGGACCCTCCTCCCCCATCCTCCCTCCCCACGGGACCTCCTCCCCCATCCTCCCTCCCACGGGACCTCCTCCCCCATCCCCCTCCCACGGGACCTCCTCCCCCATCCTCCCTCCCACGGGACCTCCTCCCCCATCCTCCCTCCCACGGGACCTCCTCCCCCCCATCCCCTCCCTCCCACGGGACCTCCTCCCCCATCCTCCCCTCCCACGGGACCTCCTCCCCATCCTCCCTCCTCCCACGGACCTCCTCCCTCCTCCCACGGAACCTCCTCCCCCCTTCCTCCCTCCCACGGGACCTCCTCCCCATCCTCCCTCCCACGGGACCTCCTCCCCCATCCCTCCTCCCACGGGACCTCCTCCCCCCATCCTCCCTCCCACGGGACCTCCCCCCCCCATCCTCCCTCCCACGGGACCTCCTCCCCATCCTCCCTCCCACGGGACCTCCCCCCATCCTCCCTCCCACGGGACCTCCTCCCCCATCCTCCCTCCCACGGGACCTCCCCCCCATCCTCCCTCCCTCCCACGGGACCCTCCTCCCCCATCCTCCCTCCCACGGGACCTCCTCCCCCTCCCACGGGACCTCCTCCCCCATCCTCCCTCCCACGGACCTCCTCCCCCCATCCTCCCACGACCTCCTCCCCCCCATCCTCCCTCCCACGGGACCTCCCTCCCCTTCCTCCCCCCATCCACGGGACCTCCTCCCCCATCCTTCCTCCCACGGGACTCCCTTGCCTCCCTCCCACGGGACCTCCTCCCCCATCCTCCCTCCCACGGGACCTCCTCCCCCATCCTCCCTCCCACGGGACCTCCTCCACCCCCCTTCCTCCCTCCCACGGGACCCTCCCCCCCCCGCTCCTCCCTCCCACGGGACCTCCTCCCCCTCCCCCCATCCTCCCTCCTCCCACTGGGACCTCCTCCCCCCTTCCTTCCTCCCACGGGACCTCTTCCTTCCACCACACGGGACTCCCTCCCCTCAGGACCTCCTCCCCTTCCTCCCTCCCACAGGACATCCTCCCTCCCACGGGACGGGACCTCCTCCCCTTCCTCCCTCCCACGGGACCTCCTCCCCCATCCTTCCTCCCACGGGACCTCCTCCCCCATCCTCCCTCCCCAGACCTCCTCCCCTATCCCTCCCACGGGACCTCCTCCCCCTCCTCCCTCCTCCCACGGGACCTCCTCCCCCATCCTCCCTCCCACGGGACCTCCTCTCCCCATCCTCCCTCCCACGGGACCTCCTCCCCCATCCTTCCTCCCACGGGACTTCCTTGCCTCCTCCCACGGAACCTCCTCCCCTTCCTCCCTCCCACCCACCTCTCTCCTCCCCTTCCTCCCTCCCACGGGACCTCCTCCCCCATCCCCTCCCACGGGACTTCCTTGCCTTCCTCCCCACGGGACCTCCTCCCCCCATCCTCCCTCCCACGGGACTTCCTTGCCTTCCTCCCACGGGACCTCCTCCCCCATCCTCCCTCCCACGGGACCTCCTCCCCCATCCTCCCCCACGGGACCTCCTCCCCCATCCTCCCACGGGACCTCCTCCCCCATCCTCCCTCCCACGGGACCTCCTCCCCCATCCTCCCTCCCACGGGACCTCCTCCCCCATCCTCCCTCCCACGGGACTTCCTCCCACGGGACTTCCTCCCACGTTGCAGCTCTGGTGCTTGGTGATTGGCTGCTCAGGTACAAGCCCCAAACACGACCTGCAGTTCATGGGGTGAAGAGAACTTGTTGCGCAGGCTCACTTTAACCCCTCCCACTGGTGGCATCGCAGAGGCGGGCCAACGCATCACACAGCTCTACCCCCTTTTTGTACAAACTTTATTTGAAGTGTACAAAAATACACTTCAGGCACATCGCTGTGCAGCATCTGCCGCTTGAAGTGGCTGAAAAGGCTGAAGGTTACATTCAATGCATGAAGGTAATCCCCCCCCCTTCCTCATTGGCTGACAAACAAGAGGCCTCATTGGCTCAAATCACAGCCAGTAAGGAGTGGGGGGCGGGGCCGAGCGTGTCTTATGAATGCATAGAGCAGGGCTCAGGAGCGAGCACGCACTAGTACCCCCAAAGCAAACGGATTGCCATTGGGGGCACTGGTCAAGGGGGAGGAGCCAGGAGTGCCAGCGGGGGACCCGTGAAGAAGAGGATCGGGGAACCATTACATTAGGGGGACACCTTTGGAATCCGAGGGGTTAAATCCAGCGGGGGGAAGGTGACAACACCTCCTCCCCGCTTGACGAATCTTCGAAGAGCGCTACTAACGCCGATCGCTCTTCAGAGAGCAAACGAGGCCTACATGTATGTCACACACACCGAGTCCCTTCCAAGGGAGATTATCCCATAATATGTCTCCACCAAGTCACACGGGAATTAAAGGGGAACCCCACCCCCGCACTCTTCTTACCTCTTTGATTCACTGGATCTTTGGCAACGTAAGCTACATACTCTGCTGTGTCCTGCAATACGGAGGAAGAACGGTTACCCAGAATCCTCTAGTCCTGCAGACCTGACTTTTATTTAACCCCTTCCTGCCGGCCCAGGTACATAAACGGCCGGACGTGAGCAGTGCAGGGACGGGTGACCGTTTATAAATGTCCTCCTGCTTCGCTCCCTGGGAGCAAGCGGCACTGCAATCACCGATCGCTGCACGGGACCTCTGTGTGAGGTCCAGACCATGTGATCACTGATTGGCCAATCAGTGAGGCACCGCAATCTGGTGTCCACTGTCCGATCGCTGTACAGGACCCTCTGTGCGAGGTCCCGATCATGTGATCCCCAATTGGCCAATCAGTGATCACATGCAGAGTAGTAAGCAAGATGTTACTTCTGACATCATTGCTTACTACGTGTGAAATCTGTGATCACAGAGATCACATGGTACAGGGCAATTCACAACAGCCCTGTACCATGTGACAAGCTGTGACCAATCACAGCTCACACAGTATTTCTCAAGGGCTGCAGAAGAAATGGTTGTGAAATGTGTGAATGATCACAGAGATCACATGGTACAGGAGCCATTCACAACAGCCCTGTACCATGTGACAAGCTGTGACCAATCACAGCTCACAACAGTATTTCTCAATGGCTGCAGAAGAAATGGTTGTGAAATGTGCGAATGATCACAGAGATCACATGGTACAGGGCCATTCACAACAGCCCTGTACCATGTGACAAGCTGTGACCAATCACAGCTCACACAGTATTTCTCAAGGGCTGCAGAAGAAATGGTTGTGAAATGTGTGAATGATCACAGAGATCACATGGTACAGGGCCATTCACAACAGCCCTGTACCATGTGACAAGCTGTGACCAATCACAGCTCACACAGTATTTCTCAAGGGCTGCAGAAGAAATGGTTGTGAAATGTGCGAATGATCACAGAGATCACATGGTACAGGGCCATTCACAACAGCCCTGTACCATGTGACAAGCTGTGACCAATCACAGCTCACACAGTATTTCTCAATGGCTGCAGAAGAAATGGTTGTGAAATGTGCGAATGATCACAGAGATCACATGGCACAGGGCCATTCACAACAGCCCTGTACCATGTGACAAGCTGTGACCAATCACAGCTCTCACAGTATTTCTCAATGGCTGCAAGAATGCAGCCAGAGAGAAGGAGAAAATGATTCCTCTTACAGCCTTTATGGGTGTAAAAGCAATCAGTGTAAAAATAGAAAACAAAAATCTTTATCACCCCCCACAAGTAGTACAGTGTCACCATGGTAACACTGTACTGCTAGGGTGACAGGATGTAAAAAACAAAAAACAAATAATTTAAAAAAAAAAAATTTAAAAAATGTAAAAAAAGTTTTTAAAAATTATAATTTTTTGTCAAACTAATTAGTTTTTTGTTTGTTTTTTTTTACTAAAAAGATAACAGAATACATTTTGGCCGAGATTTATGAAAAAAGATTATTTATTTGCAAAATTTTATAAGAAAAACTTTTTTTTTTTTTCAACATTTTTGGACTTTTTCATTTATATATAGCATAAAAATAAATATCCCAGCGGTGAATAAATACCACCAAAATAAAGTTTTATCTGTCTCAAAAAAAATGCTAAAAAATTCATATGGGTCCAGTGTTGCATGACCGCGCAATTGTCATTCAAAATGTGACAGCGCTGAGAGCTGAAAGTTGGCCTGGGGGGGGGGGGGGTGCAAGTGATGACCAGACTGGAAGTGGTTAATAACCCCCCCCCCCGCATACAATGCCCCCCCCACACTCACCGGATCTCCCCCGGAGGCGAAGGATATGGACTGCATGTGGTGATTTGCGATGATCTGCAGGAACCGGAGAAATCATTATTATTAGACGTCATTAAAGATGAAGTTTGCTCTCCTCCTGCCGTTCCTTCCCTGGTTCCCCTCCCCCGGTCCCCCCCCCCCCCGCCCCCCATCAACAAAATCTTTCCGTTTTCATGTTATTGTAGACCCAATGACATCATCACTGAGTCTCTGTGCTTCTCTATGCAACGCATGCAGGTCATGGTTGGCGGGAGGGGCTGGCAATGTGCTGCCTCAGTATTACCCTCAGTCCTGATGCAAGTAGTGGGAGGAGTTATGCAAATATCAAAATCGGTGGGAGTCAGACTGGAGGTGTGGGCGTTCCTAGGCAGGCTGTATTGGCATAGGTAACGCCCACATGTGATGCAGAGCCTCCATAATTGCAAGAAATGATGAAAAAGGGGTGGGGCCTGGGACAGTAAGGCTGAGGAGGGAAGAGCTAGATGATGCTGGACGTCCTCCAGCCAGGAAATGGGGCGGAGCTCTATCGGACAGGCTGCAGCTTCTAATGCATTGTGGGAAGCTCCCAGTGTGCGGTGACATCAGAGAAAGCCATTCCAGTCCGGGGGAGGAGCCGCCACACCTGTGCGGGGAGGAGGCTGGAGGGGAGGAGCCGCCACACCTGTGCGAGGCTGACGGGGAGGAGCCGCCACACCTGTGCGAGGCGGACGGGGAGGAGCCGCCACACCTGTGCGAGGACGGGGAGGAGCCGCCACACCTGTGCGAGGCTGACGGGGGAGGAGCCGCCACACCTGTGCGAGGCTTGGAGGGGAGGACGGGGAGGAGCCGCCACACCTGTGCGAGGCGGACGGGGAGGAGCCGCCACACCTGCAAGGCGGCGGGGAGGCTGACGGGGGAGGAGCCGCCACACCTGTGCGAGGCGGACGGGGAGGAGCCGCCACACCTGTGCGAGGCTGACGGGGAGGAGCCGCCACACCTGTGCGAGGCTGACGGGGAGGAGCCGCCACACCTGTGCGAGGCTGACGGGGAGGAGCCGCCACACCTGTGCGAGGCGGACGGGGAGGAGCCGCCACACCTGTGCGAGGCTGAAGGGGAGGAGCCGGTGCACCTGTGCACGAGGCGGACGGGGAGGAGCCGCCACACCTGTGCGAGGCTGACGGGGAGGAGCCGCCGCACCTGTGCGAGGCGGACAGGGGAGGAGCCGCCGCACCTGTGCGAGGCGGACGGGGAGGAGAGGCTGTGCGAGGCGGACGGGGAGGAGCCGCCACACCTGTGCGAGGCGGACGGGGAGGAGCCGCCACACCTGTGCGAGGCGGACGGGGAGGAGCCGCCGCACCTGTGCGAGGCTGAAGGGGACGGGGGAGCCGCCGCACCTGTGCGAGGCGGACAGGGGAGGAGCCGCCGCACCTGTGCGAGGCGGACAGGGGAGGAGCCGCCGCACCTGTGCGAGGCTGAAGGGGAGGAGCCGACACACCTGTGCGAGGCGGACGGGGAGGAGCCGCCGCACCTGTGCGAGGCGGACAGGGGAGGAGCCGCCACACCTGTGCGAGGCGGACAGGGGAGGAGCCGCCACACCTGTGCGAGGCGGACGGGGAGGAGCCCGCGGCGGGGAGGAGCCGCCGCACCTGTGCGAGGCTGGAGGGGAGCCGCCACACCTGTGCGAGGCTGGAGGGGAGCCGCCGCACACCTGTGCGAGGCTGGAGGGGAGGAGCCGCCACACCTGTGCGAGGCTGGAGGGGAGGAGCCGCCACACCTGTGCGAGGCTGGAGGGGAGGAGCCGCCACACCTGGAGGGGGAGGAGCCGCCACACCTGTGCGAGGCTGGAGGGGAGGAGCCGCCACACCTGTGCGAGGCTGGAGGGGAGGAGCCGCCACACCTGTGCGAGGCTGGAGGGGAGGAGCCGCCACACCTGTGCGAGGCTGGAGGGGAGGAGCCGCCACACCTGTGCGAGGCTGGAGGGGAGGAGACTTGGTATGGCACCTCTGCGGCAGTAGAGACTCACTGATATCATCCAGAGCGCTGGCAATTCTCTTACTGTCCCCCGTCTCCGCCCACAGTGGTGGGGTGCACTATACAGGGCGGAGCCTATCTGGGAAGGTAAGTACTGAGGGTCGGCTCACCTGCTTGCAGTCGGAAGCCATGAGGTTGAGGCTGCTGGTGGACACGGTGAGGGTGATCGGCATCCCAGCAAACTTCAGGTTGCACTTCCCCAGGATGGAGTTGAGGGCGCGGCCTCCCGTCTGCGAGACACAACCAGACCGATCAATAGAGACGCGGCGTTCACACTGACCCCTCCCCCTCTGACCACACCCCTCCATTAACAGCAACAAATATTGATCACTTCACTGCCTGAGGCCTCCTCTGTACGGGGGAGGGGATTAACCCTGCGGCTGCCAACCGCAGCAAAGGAGGTCACTCCGCCCACAACGGACAATCCCGTTCTGAGAGCTCCACCCCCATCTACTGTATTAAAGTGCGACTCCGGCCCAAATCAGAACCCCTGGTGGCTCTTACTGCAGTGGGAGGGGTTATGAAAATATGGGCGGGTGTCAGTCTGGAGGAGTGGGCATGCCTAGAAAGGTTGTATTTGCATAGGTAACGCCCACCTGAGATGCTGAGTCTCAACGGTTGGAAGAACTGATGAAAGGGGCGGGGCACGGGACCACCGGGCTGGGGAGGAAAGCGCTAGATGATGCTGGACGTCCTCAAGCCAGGAAATGGGGTGGGTTCTAATAAAAGGGGCGGAGACAGGCTGGGGAGGAAAAGGGCCCCAGCAATGTGGTGCGGGAAACGCACAGGCTTCAGAGAGTTTCCCGCACCGCAGTGGTGCGAACCGGGTCTTAATGAGGGTCTCCTCTACTCCCCAGGGGAGGGGCAGAGATTAAACTCCGCCCACTCAGTGCTAGCCTGTGGCGTTGGAGGTCCCAGGGACTCAGCAATGACAGGAGAGGACTCCAAATGTTCAGTCACTGTACTGTATCTATGGAAGAGCAGCGTTGTCTCCCTAGGACTACAAAACACCTCCATCTCTCCGCATCTACATAGCCTACTTCTGTAGTCCCGTCCTAGGGAGACACCGCTGCTCTTCCATAGATACAGTACAGTGAGCTGAACATTGTCACCCTAGAGCGGGGACTACAAAACACCTCCATCTCTCACCTACATAACCTAGGGGGAGGTGTTCTGTAGTCCCGTCCTAGGGAGATACTGCTGCTCTTCCATAGATACAGTACAGTGACTGAACATTGTCACCCTAGGATGGGACTACAGAACACCTCCTCCTCTGTTATGGGGATAAGGTGGAGGTGTTCTGTAGCCCAGTCCTAGGGTGACAAAACAAATTCACTATACAGTATCTATGGAGGCAGTGTTGCCAGCCTAGGGCAGGACTACAGAACACCTCCACCTCTCCTCCTCTACATAACCTAGTGGGGAGAGGTGTTCAGTAGTCCTGTGCTAGGTAGGCAACATAGGTGTCTTCCTTGCATACAGTATAATGAATGAGCATTGTCACCCTAGGACAGGACTACAGAACACCTCCTCCTTGTGTTAAGGGGATGAGGAGAGGTGGAGGTGTTCTGTAGTGTCTTGCCTAGGATGACATTGCTGCTGTTGCATAGATACAGTGAACAAACATTGTCACCCTAGGACAAGACTACAGAACGCCTCCCCTTTTTCTCCTCATCTACAGGGCTTGGTTCTGTAGTCTTGCCCTTAGGATAACAATCCTCATTCCCTACACAGTATCTTATAGAACAATAGTGCTGTCACTCTAGGATCAGGACTACAGAACACCTCCATCCTCTCCACAAATGCATAAATACATTGACACTGTCATCCTGGAACAAGACTACAGAACACCTCCACCTCTACATAAACATTAGTGAAAGGGTTGTTCTGTAGTCCTGTCCTGGGGGTGACAACGCTCATTTGCTGTCACTTATCATTGGTAGTAGCAGTGTTGTCAACCTGGGGGAAAGCAATACAGAAACCCCCCCCCCCCCGTACATAACATGGGGGGAGGGAGGGGTTCTGTAGTTTCTGTTGAATGTGACAAAACACTTACTCACTGTACTGTATTTATCCTAAGACAGGATTATGGAAACACCCTGCTCATCTCATAACACAGGGGGGAGGTGTTCTGTAGTTCACAGATGTGAAAATGGAATTGATACAGCACAAGAAGTTATCAGCTCCCCGGATTTCTGGCAGGATCAACCAGGTGTGGCTGAACAGACCAATGCGGGGTCACAGACGGTACATCTGCCTTTAGGAGGAACCAATCAGACGTTCCGTACCGGAGGAGATCACCATGACCAGCAGACCCACCTTGTGACTTGTGTCCCTGGTATTGAAGTCCAGAGCGCGCATCGACTGCAGAACCTCACACAGCCATGTACTGGAAGACAGGGGAGAGGACGGCCAATGGTGAGAGACTGCGGGGGGGGGGGGGGGGGGGGGAGAGGGAGGAGAGAGGGAGGGAGGGAGGAGGAAGAGAGGAGGGGAGAGAGGAGGAGGGGGAGGAGGGGAGGGAGAGAGAGGGGGGGAGAGGGTGAGAGAGAGAGGGGGGGGGAGAGGGTGAGAAGAGAGGGGGGAGGGAGGGAGAGAGAGATGGGGAGGGAGGGAGAGAGAGAGGGGGGAGGGGGGAGGGAGTGGGGAGAGGGAGAGAGAGGGGGGAGGGAGGGGAGAAGAGGGGGCGATGGGAGGGGAGAGGAGGGGGAGGGAGAGGGAGATGAGAGGGGAGGGATGAGAGGAGGGGAGGGGAGGGAGAGATGGAGGGGGGGAGGGAGGGAGAGATGAGGAGGGGGGAGAGATGAGAGGGGGGGAGAGGGAGAGGGGGGAGGGGATGGAGAGGGGGGGAGGGAGAGATGCGATGGGGGAGGGAGAGATGAGAGGGTGGGAGGGAGGAATGAGAGGGGGGGAGGGAGAGATGAGATGGGGGGATCAGGGGGAGAGATGAGAGGGGGGAGGGAGAGAGATGAGAGGAGGGGGAGAGGGGGAGAGAGAGAGAGGGGGGGAGGGATGGAGAGAGAGAGGGGGGGGGGAGGGGAGAGAGAGAGAGGGGGGGGGAGGGGAGAGGGAGGAGAGTAGAGAGGGGGGAGGGAGGGGAGAGAGAGTGAGAGAGATGGTGGGAGGGGAGGGAGAAGAGAGTGGGAGGGAGGGGAGGAGAGGCGTGGGAGGATGGGGAGTGAGAGGGGGGAGGGAGAGATGAGAGGGGGGAGGGAGGGGAGAGGGAGGTGAGAGATGAGAGGGGGGGAGGGGGGAGAGAGATGAGAGGTGGGGAGAGGGAGGGAGAGAGATGAGAGGGGGAGGAGGAGGATGAGAGGGGAGAGAGAGGGAGAGAGGGGGGGAGGGAGAGATGAGAGGGGGGAGGGAGAGGAGAGAGGGAGAGGAGAGAGGGGGAGGGAGAGAGAGCGGGGGAGGGAGAGTGAGAGGTGGGGGGAGAGAGAGCTGGGGGGAGGATGAGAGGGGGAGGGAGGGAGGGGGGGGGAGATGTGAGGCGGGGGCGGAGGAAGGAGGAGGGGGGAAGAGAGGGGGGCGGATTGAGAGAGAGGGAGAGAGAGGGGAGGAGGGAGAGGGGAGGGAGAGAGGGAGAGGGGGGAGAGGGAGGATTGAGGGAGGGGGAGGGGAGGGATGGGAGAGAGGGTGAGAGAGGGAGAGAGGGGGGGGGGAGGGAGAGAGACGGGGGGAGGGGAGAGAGTGGGGGGGGAGGGATGAGAGAGGGGAGGGAGAGATGAGAGGGGGGAGGGAGGAGAGGGGAGGGAGGGAGAGATGAGAGGGGGGAGAGAGGGGAGGGAGGGATGAGAGGGGAGGGAGGGAGAGAGGGGAGAGGGGGTGAGAGGGGGGGGAGGGAGAGAGGGGTGTGGAGAGGGGAGGGAGAGGAGAGAGGGAGAGAGGGGGGGGGAGAGAGAGGGGGGGGGGAGGGGAGATGAGAGGGGTTGGAGGGGAGGAGAGAGGGGGGGAGGAGAGGATGAGAGGGAGGGAGAGTGTGGAGGGAGGGCGTGGAGGGAGGGGGGGAGAGAGAGGGGAGGGAGAGAGAGGGAGGGAGAGTATTTGTGGAGGGGAGAGGGGAGAGGGTGGTCTGAGGGAGAGTCAGGGAGGTGGGGCGTGGCCTACTAAAGGGTGACTCCCTCCGGGCGGGGAGGGAGGGATGAGAGGGAGGGAGGGAGATGTGTCATCCCAGGGGGGGGGAGGGATTTCCCCGGGGGGATGGGAGAGATCTCTGGAATGCAGAGACTACAAGTCCCATTCTTCCCCCCCGGAGAGTCTGTCCCTCGGTGTACACACAGGAAGAGTCAGCAGGTGGCCCCCCCCCCCCCCCCTCCAGGCTCCCCTCCCCCCCCCAGGCTCGGAGTCGCCCCCCGCCACACAACGATGACGTTTCTTTCTGCACATATTATTACAGAAGGTGGACTTGTCCCTTTAAGGGTTTGTAATGTTTTCCACCAATCCAGTGACTCCCCTCTCCTAGTCAGGCAGATGGCTCCGCCTCCCCGGGATCACCATCACACTTCCTGGGTCAGCTTATCCTGCTCATTGGTCAGCGGATTTGAAGAGGTCCATTCACTGCTGCCCAATCACAGTCTGTGGGGGGCGGGGCAGTGACACAGGAAGACTCAGTTCAGTATACAGAGCGGTGTAGACAGAGGGGGGGTATATACGGGGTGGGAGAGGTATTATAGGGGTGTATACAGAAGAGTATATATGGGGGTGGGGGGGGATGAGGGTACACAGATGGGGTATATATACAGGGTGGGGGGGTATGGGTGCACACAGAAGGGGGTATATACAAGGTGGTGGGTGGGTATATATACAGAGTGGGTGGGATGAGGGTACAGAGGGGGTATATATACAGAGTGGGTGGGATGAGGGTACACAGAGGGGTATATATACGGGGGGGATGAGGGTACACAGAGGGGGTATATACGGGGGTGGGTGGGGTATATATACGGAAGGGTGGGGGGGATGAGGGTACACAGAGAGGGGGTTATATACGAGGTGGGGGGATGAGGGTACACAGAGAGGGGGTATATATGAGGTGGGGGGATGAGGGTACACAGAGGGGGTATATATGAGGTGGGGGGATGAGGGTACACAGAGGGGGTATATACGGGGTGGGGGGGATGAGGGTACACAGAGGGGGGTATATACGAGGTGGGGGGGGGGTTATATATACGAGGTGGGGGGGATGAGGGTACACAGAGGGGGTATATATACAGGGTGGGGGGGGTATATATACGGGGTGGGGGGGGGAGATGAGGGTACACAAAGGGGGTATATACGGGGTGGGGGGGGGATGAGGGTACACAGAGGGGGGGGTATATACGAGGTGGGGGGGATGAGGGTACACAGAGGGGGGTTATATACGAGGTGGGGGGTATATATACGGGGTGGGGGGGGGGGGATGAGGAGAGGGTACACAAAAGGGGTATATATACAGGGGTGGGGTGGGGGGGTCAGAGGGGGTATATACAGGGTGGGGGGATGAGGGTACACAAAGGGGGTATATACAGGGTGGGGGGTATATATATACGGTCATGGTGGGGGGATGAGGGTACACAGAGGGGGTATATATACAGGGGGGGGGGGGTATATATACGGGGTGGGGGGGGGGGGATGAGGGTACACAAAGGGGGTATATACGAGGTGGGGGGGTATATATACGGGGGTACGGGGGGGGGTATATATACGGGGTGGGGGGGGGGGGGGGGGGGGGAGATGAGGGTACAAAGGGGGTATATACGAGGTGGGGGGTATATATACAGGGTGGGGGGGTATATATATACGGGGGTGGGGGGGGGAGATGAGGGTACACAGAGGGGGTTATATATACAGGGTGGGGGGGGAGATGAGGGTACACAGAGGGGGTATATATACAGGGTGGGGGGGGAGATGAGGGTACACAAAGGGGGTATATACAGGGTGGGGGGGGGTATATATACGGGGGGGGGATGAGGGTACACAGAGGGGGTATATATACAGGGGGGGGGGGTATATATACGGGGGTGGGGGGGGAAATGAGGGTACACAAACGGGGGGTATATACAGGGTGGGGGGGATGTTACACAGTGGGGGTATATACAGGGTGGGGGGGTATATATACAGGGGGTGGGGGGGATGAGGGTACACAGAGGGGGTATATACGAGGTGGGGGGGGTATATATACGGGGTGGGGGGGGGCGGGGGGAGATGAGGGTACACAAAGGGGGTATATACGAAGGTGGGGGGGGATGGGGGGTATATATATATACGGGGTGGGGGGGGGGGAGATGAGGGTACACAAGGGCGGGGGGTATATACAGGGTGGGGGGGGGGTACACAGGTGTAATGATAGAGCGGTACGATGTGAGGACCCCCCCTCCCCCATCACCCTCCTTACCGGACGAGGTAGGTGAGACTCCGGGGCCCATCACTTTGTCATCGCAGGGGTGAAGCCACCCCCGGGTGGGCTTGTTGACGAAGCTGCCATGCCGGGTCCACTCGTCTCCCGCCAGTTGTCCTCCTTCCACCCGGGACTTCCTCCCGCAGCTCAGCTTGTTCATATCCTGAGAGAGAAAAACAGTAAAAGTCCTCCCCTAAGTCGGGGCTCTCAGCGTTTGTCGGCCGTCTCCCCCGGGCTGCCCGTCTCCTTCCCCGCCCCGGAGGAGAAGCTGCGCAGGTTCAGGAGGTTGGCCGGGTTGGAGAGCTTCAGGTTGGCCATTTTGGGGAAGAAGGAGCAGAGGGTGGTGGGACTGTCCTCCGGACTCCGAGGAGAGAGCTCAGCCAGGGGTAACATGGGGGCGAGGGAGGAAGAGGAGGCCGAGTTGGGCAAAGACTCGGCCACCATGATGTCCACGGAGGAAGCCGGCGTCCCCAGAGCCTCCTCCACCGAGCTGACGGACTCGTTGCGCAGGTGGTTGTACTTGGTTTTCGGCAGGAGATCCATAACGCCCGTTGGCAACTTGCACTCTACAGAAAGCGGGGGGCCCGGGTCTCATAGTCCGGCGAGTCCAGGCGACCCAACGTCACGCACAGCCCCCACGTGGTAGCGTCAGATGCCCTCTTGACGGAGCCTCACATGGCGCCACGTCCCACCGGGAGGACAACCGGGAGACCCACCAACGGAGGACCTTCAATAATCCACAGACGTCAGGAGAGTGACACCAAGAGTCGCCTCGTCAGGGACGGCATGGCCCTCACCCCCCCTCTCCTGCCCTCTGCAATCGATGTCATTCCATTAGAACCCCCCGCCCGCGCTCTACCTCCTCACCCCCGGACGGCGGTGGCCTCTCTGGATCTCCACCGACACACCCAGAGGAAGGAAACGGGAGATACGAGATGGACCAGCGATGACAGGAAGAGGAGATACGAGGCCAAGGACACCGGCAGTGTGACTTCACAGGTAGATGTGGGGGGGGGGGGGGGGGGGAAAGGTCAGCCGGCCAGGGAAGAGCCCGACCAGGAGAACCGCCATCCCAACCGGGAGGAGAGCCAACATCTCAACCAAGAGGACAGCCAACATGTCAACCAGGAGAGCCAACATCTCAACCAGGAAGGAGCTCCAGCCTCAGGAGATCCCCAACGTGCCGGCCAAAGGAAGGAGGGGGGGGGCAGCTAATCTATGAATGGAGCCGAGGAGGAGCGCAGGACCCGAGGCAACTGCCTGATTAGCTATTCACATGTTCCCAGGAGAAGCCGCTGGCGGCCAATCACAGCGGCTCTGCTGACTCACGGGCAACGCTGACAGGAAGGCAGCCTCCTCTCAGGCTCTAGGTTCGGCACGCAAAGATCACCGCGCCTCGTTTCCTCCGCCTGTAACCCGAGCCCTGCACCCACCGCACTCAGCAACCCATCTGCAAATTAGATTTCCCTCCCCCGACCCGCAGAGCTGGCAATCTAGAAGGCAAGGTCACCAAGGCCGGCAGGTGGCTGCGGGTACCGCCGCTCCCAAACCGCGCTCGCTCTACGGCACGCATCGGTTTCCGAGGGCTGCGTTGTCATGGAAACCATTAACTTATTACAAGGCAGATGAGTCTCCCAGTCTAATAGAAGGCTCCATGGGAGGCGATCGATGGGGCCGGCCTGGAATGGCGCCCCCCAGTGGCAGAGCCGATCCTATCCATGGGATCCTGTCAATGGGAGCCGGCCTGGAATGGCGCCCCCCAGTGGCAGAGCCGATCCTATCCATGGGATCCTGTCAATGGGAGCCGGCCTGGAATGGCGCCCCCCGGTGGCAGAGCCCATCCAATCCATGGGAGCCGACCTGGAACGGCGCCCCCCAGTGGCAGAGCCCATCCTATCCATGGGAGGCGATCGATGGGGGCCGGCCTGGAACGGCGCCCCCCGGTGGCAGAGCCCATCCTATCCATGGGAGCCGACCTTGAACAGCGCCCCCCAGTGGCAGAGCCCATCCTATCCATGGGAGGCGATCCATGGGGGCCGGCCTGGAACGGCACCCCCCAGTGGCAGAGCCGATCCTATCCATGGGAGCCGGCCTGGAATGGCACCTCCCCGGTGGCAGAGACCATCCTATCCATGGGATCCTGTCAATGGGAGCCGGCCTGGAACGGCGCCCCCCAGTGGCAGAGCCCATCCTATCCATGGGAGGGCGATCGATGGGGGCCGGCCTGGAACGGCACCCCCCAGTGGCAGAGCCCATCCTATCCATGGGAGGTGATCAATGGGGGACGACCTGGAACGGCGCCCCCCGATGGCAGAGCCAATCCTATCCATGGGAGCCGACCTGGAACGGCACCCCCCAGTGGCAGAGCCCATCCTATCCATGGGAAGCAACCAATGGGACCCGGCCTGGAATGGCACCTCCCCGGTGGCAGAGCCCATCCTATCCATGGGAGGCGATCGATGGGGGGCTGGCCTGGAACGGCACCCCCCAGTGGCAGAGCCCATCCTATCCATGGGAGGCGATCGATGGGGGCCGGCCTGGAACGGCACCCCCCAGTGGCAGAGCCCATCCTATCCATGGGAGGTGATCAATGGGGGCCGACCTGGAACGGCCCCCCGATGGCAGAGCCAATCCTATCCATGGGAGCCGACCTGGAACGGCACCCCCCAGTGGCAGAGCCCATCCTATCCATGGGAAGCAACCAATGGGACCCGGCCTGGAATGGCACCTCCCCGGTGGCAGAGCCCATCCTATCCATGGGAGGCGATCGATGGGGGCTGGCCTGGAACGGCACCCCCCAGTGGCAGAGCCAATCCTATCGATGGGAGCCGGCCTGGAACGGCGCCCCCCGATGGCAGAGCCAATCATATCCAAGGGAGCCGGCCAAGAACGGGCACCCCCCGATGGCAGAGCCGATCATATCCATTGGAGCCGGCCAAGAACGGCCCCCCCCCGATGGCAGAGCCAATCATATCCATGGGAGCTGGCCAAGAACCATCTGCTCTGCCCCCCGGTGGCAGAGCAGATCCTATGGATGGGAGTTGGCCTGGAACGGCGCCCCCCGGTGGCAGAGCCAATCCTATCGATGGGAGCCGACCTGGAACAGTGCCACCTAGACTGGCCCACCTGGGTTCCATGCTCCTCTCCATTATGGAGAAAGCAGCAGCAGGAGTGAGACTCTGCAGTCTCACTGGACTGATCTTACATCAATCAAATGCAAACTAGTCATTGAAAAATGGCGGCGGCAGATGGGCGGAGCCGGGCATACATTTGTCCGCAGCGTTTCAGCCTACACCTCCATGCAAAACTGAAACAGGATAGACGGGTGGGGAAGCCTTTAAAGATCTTTAAAAGACGGATGTGGGGGGAAGGTGGGAATCTGCATCACTTCCTGTCCTGGTGACCACACAGGAAATGAGCAGATCCTCAATGAAAAACACCCCTCCCCCGCTCGATAAGCTGTCTGGCCCCCCCCCCCCCCAGAGAATTTGCTGACTCCGTGACCACACAGGAAATAAACGGGGGCACAGATGACGATTACCACCCCTCCCCCGCTCCAAATGTATTGGTACTGCCCCCATTGGAGAGATTCTGCTCACTTCCTGTCTCGGTGACCACATAGGAAGTGTGTGGTGGTGGGGGGGGGGGGGGGGGGGAGGGGATCTCTCCAATCGTTGCAGAAGAAGCAATAATAAATGTGATTTATAATATCAGGAATTTATCAGAGGGGTGGGGACACCCGTAGGTGGGCGGGGACACCCGTAGGTGGGCGGGGACACAGCCAGGAACCATAGTGGTGAAGCAGTAATAGAGAAGCGTGCAGTGCGGTTCCAGGATGCGGGTGTCGTTGCTATGGGTTACGTAGGCGTGGCAGGCATATATATATACTCTGACCCCCTCCATTATCCACAATGCCCCCCCTCCCCCTCCCCGCTGGCCTTCTCAGATGCTATTTTATTAATTGAGTGCACAGTCGGCCCCTGGGGACCCCGCAGCTTCCTGCAGTCCTCAGCCTCCCCCACTCATCAGGATGGCAGGCAGCACACAGGAAGAAGCCGGCCCTGGCCTGAGGAGGAGGGGGGGGGGGGCCTGCGGGGCCCCGGCCTTAACCCCGTCCCTGCTGGAGGCTGAGGATGGCGATCACAGCTCAACCTGAGGACAAAGTGCACCTCCCACTGCTGGTGAACTACAACTCCCAGTATGCCCTCCGCCAATATCATCCCCCCACTGCTGAACTACAACTCCCAGCATCCTCCTCACCCAATATCATCCTCCCACTGCTGGTGGAACTACAACTCCCAGCATCCTCCTCACCCAATAATCGTCCTCCCAACGCTGGTGAACTACAACTCCCAGCATCCTCCTTACCCAATATCATCATCCCCCCACTGCTGAACTACAACTCCCAGCATCCTCCTTACCCAATATCATCCCCCACTGCTGGTGAACTACAACTCCCAGCATCCTCCTTACCCAATATCATCCCCCACTGCTGTGAACTACAACTCCCCAGCATCCTCCTTACCCAATATCATCCCCCCACTGCTGGTGAACTACAACTCCCAGCATCCTCACCCAATATTGTCCCCCCACTGCTGAACTACAACTCCCAGCATCCTCCTTACCCAATATCATCATCCCCACTGCTGAACTACAACTCCCAGCATCCTCCTTACCCAATATCATCCCCCCACTGCTGGTGAACTACAACTCCCCAGCATCCTCCTTGCCCAATATCATCCCCCACTGCTGGTGAACTACAACTCCCACATCCCCCTTACCCTTAATATCATCCTCCCACTGCTGGTGAACTACAACTCCTAGCATCCCCCTTACCCAATATCATCCTCCCAATGCTGGTGAACTAAAACTCCCAGCATCCTCCTCACCCAATATCCTCCCCCACTGGTGGTGAACTACAACTCCCAGCATCCTCCTCACCCAATAGTCGTCCTCCCAATGCTGGTGAACTACAACTCCCATCATCCTCCTCAGCCAATATTAGCCTCCCACTGCTGGTGAACTACAACTCCCATCATCCTCATCCCCTAATATCCTCCCACTGCTGGTGAACTACAACTCCCAGCATCCCCCTTAGGCAATATCAACTTCCCACTCCCACTGCTGGTGAACAAGTTCCAGCATCCTCCTTCCCCAATATCCTCCCACTGCTGCTGAACTACAACTCCCAGCATCCTCCTTCCCCAATATCCTCCCACTGTTGGAGAACTACAACTCCCAGCATCCTCCTTCCCCAATATCCTCCCACTGTTGGAGAACTACAACTCCCAGCATCCTCCCCCCCCCCAATATCCTCCCACTGTTGGAGAACTACAACTCCCAGCATCCTCCCCCCCCCCCCCAATATCCTCCACTGTTGGAGAACTACAACTCCCAGAATCCTCTCCCCCAATATCATCCTCCCACTGCTGGTGAACTACAACTCCCAGCATCCTCATCCCCCAATATCATCCTCCCACTGCTGGAGAACTACAACTCCCAGCATCCTCACCCCCCAATATCATCCTCCCACTGCTGGAGAACTACAACTCCCAGCATCCTCATCCCCCAATAATCATCCTCCCACTGCTGGAGAACTACAACTCCCAGCATCCTCATCCCCCAATATCATCCTCCCACTGCTGGAGAAACTACAACTCCCAGCATCCTCATCCCCCAATATCATCCTCCCACTGCTGGAGAACTACAACTCCCAGGATAACCTGGGCCAACAATACCACTTCACTCCTACAGGGACCTGTTTGTGTTCATCCATTGAAGTGACAATGTAGTGATCTGGTTCCGGGTGCGTCCATTCGGAGTGATCACCGACTATTCCATCGCAGGTGCCCTCCCCTCCCCCTCCAGGTTCCAGAAGTTGGGTCTCTATATATAACCAGGCTGAGCGTCTAGACATGACATGGATTCCGGCACGCGGGACGCGCTTAAAGGGACAGCGGGGGGGGGGGGGGGGGGATTTATATCTCACAAATCAGATCAATCACTGCAATCTGGGGCTGTACTGCACCTGTCATCCAATCAGATTCCGGCATACTGGGTCTATGGATTCCCAACTGCCACTCCACCCCCTACTCAGACTACAGAGTTTGGGACTAACAAATCACAACTGCCACTCCACCCCCCACCCAACCTACAGAGGGAGGGACTATGGAATCACAACTGCCACTCCACCCCCCACCCAACCTACAGAGGGAGGGACTATGGAATCACAACTGCCACTCCACCCCCAACCCGACCTACAGAGGGTGGGACTATGGAATCACAACTGCCACTCCCACCCAACCTACAGACGGTGGGACTATGGAATCACAACTGCCACTCCACCCCCCACCCAACCTACAGAGGGAGGGGGACTATGGAATCACAACTGCCACTCCACCCAAACCTACAGAGGGGAGGGACTATGGAATCACAACTGCCACTGCCACCCACCCCCCACCCAACCTACAGAGGGAGGGACTATGGAATCACAACTGCCACTCCACCCCCCCACCCAACCTACAGAGGGTGGGACTATGGAATCACAACTGCCACTCCACCCCCCACCCAACCTACAGACGGTGGGGACTATGGAATCACAACTGCCACTCCACCCCCCACCCAACCTACAGAGGGAGCAGTGTATACTGGGACTGTGGACCCACAGTCTGCCACTCACTACCCCCCCCCCACCAGCCTACAGAGGTGGACTATAGACTCACAACTGCCAACTCCACCCCCTACGCAACTTACAGAGGGTGGGACTATATGGACCCCCAAACGTCACTACACCCCCTACTCAACTACAGAGGGTGGGACTATGAACCCCCAAATACTCACTCCACACCTACCCAACCTACAGAGGGTGGGACTACGGACCCCCAAACGTCACTACAACCCCCCTACACCCAACCTACAGAGGGTGGGACCTACGGACCCCCAAACGTCACTACACCCCCTACCCAACCTACAGAGGGTGGGACTACGGACCCCCCCAAACGTCACTACTCCCCCTACTCAACCTACAGAGGGTGGGGACTATGAACCCCCCAAATATCACTCCACCACCTACCAAAACCTACAGAGGTGGGACTATGGACCCCAAATATCACTCCACCACCTACCCAACCTACAGAGGGTTGGGGACTAAGGGACCCACAGCTGCTACTCCCCCCCCCCCCAACTCAACCTACAGAGATTGGGACTATGGACCCCCTAAATATCACTCCACCACCTACCCAACCTACAGAGGGTGAGACTTATGGACCCCCAAATATCACTCCACCACCTACCCAACCCTACAGAGAGTGGGATATGGACCCCCCAAACGTCACTACCCAACCTTTCAGAGGGTTGGACACCACCTACCCAACCTACAGAGGGTTGGACTTTGGACCCCCAAACGTCACTACAACCCCCTACCCAACCTACAGGGGGTGGGACTATGGACCCCCCAAACGTCACTACACCCACCTACCCAACCTAGCATGAGGGTGAGACTATGGACCCCCAAAACGTCACTACACCCCCTACCCAACCTACAGAGGGAGACTTTGGACCCCCCAAACGTCATACACCCCCTACCCAACCTACAGAGGGTGGGACGTATGGACCCCCAAACGTCATACACCCCCTACCCTACAGAGACCGTAACAGAGGTGGGACTATGGGACCCATTCCAACGTCACTAACGGCAAAACTAAACACCCCCAGACTCCAAACTACAGAGAGGTGGGACTATGAACCCCCAAAACGGCACTACACCACCCGACGCCAACCTACAGGGGGTGGGAACAATAGGACCCCCATAGACGTCACTACAATCCCCTACCCAACCTAAAGAGGTGCGACTAAGGACCCCCCAAACGTCACAACAACCCCCGACCCCAACCATACAAAGGGTGGGACTATGGACCCCCAAATATCATCTCCTCCACCTACCCAACCATACAGATGGTGTGACGACTATGAACCCTAAATATCACCTCCACCACCTACCCAACCTACATAGGAGTGGGACTAATGGGACCACTAAATAGCAACTCCAACCACCCGAGCTCCAACCTACAGAGGGGAGACTAATGGACCCCCAAACATCACTACAACCCCCTACCCAACCTACAAGAGGGTGAAACTAGGAAACCCCAAAAATACGTCACTCGTTCTACCACCACTCTAACGCCAACTCTAGCAGAAGGGTTGGTGACTATTGGGACCCTCCAAACGTCACTACAAAAAAACAACGTCACAATACACCCCTACCCAACCTACAGAGGTGGCGGGAATGCTGGAACTCCTATAATAACGTCCCACCTCAGCTCCCGTCCATACATCTGGTGGAGATGAGGGTTCCTTGCCTACAACAATTCCGGCGTCTTGTATTATCCTCATCTGCTTGAACTCATTGCTGTATTGGAAGGTTCTTGCTGGTTACATCTAAACACCGCGAGTCTATCTCCCATCTATGCCTAACACCAAGAGATATCCGCCGTATACACCGCCACACATAGAAAAGACGGGCCCACGTCCTGCAATAAAAGCACACAGGAGAGCGCCCAGAAGCCCTGCCACCAAAAACATCCGCAAAGAGAGAGCGCAAAGCACACCACCAACCACCCAGGCCTACAAGACTGACCTTAACACACGTACTCCATGCGGTCCCGACTCGCAAAAACCGACCTGATCCGCTACGACCAATGCATGACAGGTGACCAAGAAGGGGTTAAAAGTCAACCAAATATTACAGAACAGAGAAAAAACGAAGGACCCCCGGTCCCTCCTCATCACCATACCCAAATAGTGGGCGAGACTATCCCAACACCCCACCAAAAACACTTCCAAAACCTCCGAATAGGGCGGGGAGGGGGAGAGGAAGGGGAGCGGAGGGGGAGGAAAAGAGGGAGGAGAGAGAGGGTTGGGGGCGGAGGAGAGGGGGAGCGGAGGGAGAGGGGGGAGCGGGGGAGAGGAGAGAGCGGAGGGAGCGGGGGGAGAGGAGAGGCGGAGGGAAAGGAGGGAGCGGAGGGAGGGAGGGGGAGGGGGGCGGAGGGGGGAAAGGGGGAGCGGGGGAAAAGGGGGGAGGGGGGGGGGC
>CATNWA010018711.1:0-20000 GCA_951230385.1 Staurois parvus
TCCCCGCCTTTCACTTCTTCTCTCCCCTTTTCTCCTTCTTCTCATCCTTCTCCTTTTTCTCATCCTTCTTCTCATCCTTCTCCTTCTCATCCTTCTCCTTCTTCTCATCCTTCTCCTTCTTCTCATCCTTTTTCCTTCTCCTTCTTCTCACCCCTTTCTCCTTCTCCTTCTTCTCATCCTTCTCCTTCTTCTCACCCTTCTTCCTTATCCTTCTCCTTCTTCTCATCCTTCCCCTTTCCCCTTTCTCATCCTTCTTCTCATCCTTCTCCTTCTTCTCATCCTTCTCCTTCTCCATTCTTCTCATCCTTCTCCTTCCCTTCCTTCTTTCTCATCCTTCTCCTTCTCCTTCTTCTCTTTTTTCCCTTCTATCCTTCCCCTTCTTCTCATCCTTCTCCTTCTTCCTTCCCTTCTCATCTCCTCTCCTTCTTCTCATCCTTCCTTCTCCTTTCTTCTCATCCTTCTCCTTCTTCTCATCCTTCTCCTTCTTCTCATCCTTCTCCATTATACAGACAGGTGAAACGTGAGAAATTAGAATATCATGCAAAAGTTCATTTATTTCAGTAATGCAACTTAAAAGGTGAAACTAATAAATGAGATAGACTCATTACATGCAAAGTAAGATAGTTCAAGCTGTGATTTGTCATAATTTTGATGATTATGGCTTACAGCTCATGAAAACCCCAAATTCACAATCTCAGAAAATTAGACTATTACATGTAATCAATAAAACAAGGATTGTACATAGTACATAGAACAATATCGGACCTCTGAAAAGTATAAGCATGCATATGTACTCCGTACTTGGTTTGTGCCCCACTTGTAGCAATTAATGCCTCAATGCGGCGTGGCATGGAAGCTATCAGCCTGTGGCACTGCTGAGGTGTTATGGAAGACCAGGATGCTTCAATAGCGGCCTTCAGCTCTTCTGCATTGTTCAGTCTCATGTCTCTCATCTTTCTCTTGGCAATGCCCCATAGATTCTCTATAGGGTTCAGGTCAGGCGAGTTTGCTGACCAATCAAGCACAGTAATCCCACGGTCATTGAACCAGGTTTTGGTGCTTTTGGCAGTGTGGGCAGGTGCCAAGTCCTGCTGGAAAATGAAATCAGCATCCCCATAAAGCTCGTCTGCGGAAGGAAGCATGAAGTGCTCCAAAATCTCCTGGTAGATGGCTGCGTTGACCCTGGACCTAATGAAGCACAGTGGACCAACACCAACAGATGACATGGCTCCCCAAATCAACACAGACTGTGGAAACTTCACACTGGACTTCAAGCATCTTGCAGTGTGTGCCTATCCATTCTTCCTCCATACTCTGGGTCCTTGGTTTCCAAATGAGATGCAAAAGTTGCTCTCATCAGAAAAGAGGACTTTGGACCACTGAGCAACAGAACAGGTCTGTTTTTCTTTAGCCCAGGTAAGACGCTTCTGACGTTGTTTGTTGTTCAGGAGCGGCTTGACAAGAGGAATACGACATTTTAAGCCCATGTCCAGGATCCGTCTGTGTCTCTTGATGCACTGACTCCAGCCTCAGTCCACTCCTTGTGAAAGTCCCCAACACTTTTGAATGGCCTTTTCCTGACAATCCTCTCCAGGCTGCGATCATTCCTGCTGCTTGTGCACCTTTTTCTTCCACACTTTTCCCTTCCACATAACTTTCTATTAATGTGCTTTGATACAGCACTTTGGGAACATCCAACTTCTTTTGCAATTACCTTTTGAGGCTTTCCCTCCTTATGAAGGGTGTCAATGATGGTTTTCTGCACAACTGTCAGGTCAGCAGTCTTTCCCATGATTGTGATTCCTACTGAACCAGACTGAGAGACCATTTAAAGGCTCAGGAACCCTTTGCAGGTGTTATGGCTTAATTAGCTGATTAGAGTGGGACACTTTGAGCCTAGAATATTGCACCTTTTCACAATATTCTAATTTTCTGAGATTGTGGATTTGGGGTTTTCATGAGCTGTAAGCCATGATCGTCACAATTATGACAAATCACGGCTTGACCTATCTTGCTTTGCATGTAATGAGTCTATCTCATATATTAGTTTCATCTTTTAAGTTGCATTACTGAAATAAATGAACTTTTGCACAATATTCTAATTTTTTGAGTTTCACCTGTATAAGCAGACAAAAATAACAGCGTCCATGGGCAAAGATATGAATATGGCAACTTGCCTTGCAACTCCTCAAAAAACCTATTCAGGCAATAGTATGTCTGTTCAGTCGAGCTCCTTTCAGTCCTAGTTCCAACTTGGTTTCCAGGGCCCTTAGTACATGGCACATGTTGATACTTGAGGCTCAAACAGAAGTCTTCACACAATACACCCCCAGAGGAAGAGCTCCAAAGGAAAGATTTTCCTTGAAAGGTGCTCCCTAATATTTACCTCCACTGAAACCATGCCCTTGAATGTTGATGCTGAGGGATTAGCTGAGTCAGATAAATAATTATGATCTCTTGGTTAATTCTTCCCACACTGATTATTGGATCCTCCTTCCAGCAACAGGCTGAAGCAGTAAACCCACTAGACTTGGGGAAAACCTACAAAACCCACAAAATGTAAACATTAGCTTAGATTGGTTGCTGCTTAGTAAACATTAAACTTAAATAGAGCCACAACTGCATAGGGCAGGGTCAGTGAGCTGTGTACTAAAAAAAAAAAAAAAAAAAAAAAAAAAAAAAAGATTCAGCTGGACTTTTACCAACACACATTGGTTTTTCACAGGGTTCCAATAACCCAGGCTTCAAATACCAACTTGCTGCTAGGAAATCAGAATTTTTAGTATGCTACTTCCTCATTCAGGCTGACTATCAGAGCAGAGGCATAGGTAGCAGGAAGGAGCAGGCGATAGTGGCCATATCTTCTAGGAAGATCGTTTTTGAACAAGTTAACCCTTTTTTTCTGGCACCCTCTAGAAGAGAATACATTTTGTATCCACGTAACCCTCTGTAAAGAAAAAAGATCACCTCAGCCTAAGCATTTTTACATGGAGGATTCTGAGTTTTTAAAATAAAAAACATCCTTTCTTAAACCAAAATATCTGCATGTGGACAGAACTTATGAACTAGGCTTCATTAAATGGAGGGTGTCTTAGGCTCTTTTCACACGTGGCAAACTCCACATCCTCAGTTGCCCGCTGATCCCCCACTAGGCACAAGCAGAGTGGGTGGATGACATGCCCGTGTCTGCTCCACTTCTGCTGACATAGCCTGCTCTGCTCTATGGGCAGTCTATTTAAACCCAAATGCCCTCTGATTCCAATCTGTCCAGAAAGAGTGGAACAGATCTCCTTTCGTTTTTTTTTAGTAGATCGGATTGGAGGTAGGCGAATGTAAATGGATACAAGTCTGTTTACCTCCGCCACTTCATAGAGGTGAATTGAGGGTCCAATCAGGTCCACCTGAAAAATGGACAGGTGGACCAGATCAGACCAATTGTGTAAAAGAGGCTTAAAGCGATATTTTTTTTTTTTGTAAAATAACAAACATGTCTATATTTACCTGATGCGCACAGTGGTTTTGCACAGAGCAGCCTGGATCCTCGTCTTCTCAGGGCCTCCGCAGGCTCTCCTGGCTCCTCCTTTCTGACGGGTGCCCCCACAGCAAGCAGCTGTGTCCATTCACACATGGAGCCACGACTTAGACCACGGGCCCTCTCTCTCCTCATTGGCTGACTGGCTGTGAGTGTCTCAGCCAATGAGGAGACAGAGACTCCAGACAGCCGAAGCTGTTATGCACATCATCGATGGATCTCGATAGGGCTTAGGTAAGTATGGGGGGGGGGGGGGGGGGCACTGCTGCACACAGAAGGTTTTTTACCTTCATGCATAGAATGCAAAAAGGTAAAAAACCTTGAGCCTTTACAACCACTTAAAGCCTAGCAATAGAATTAGTGGGGGTTAAGAAAGATCATTCAGGGACTGCAGAGACAGTAGTGTCTTTGCATCAGCAGGCTCCTGTTATCTACATAATGTTGTCCTACCAATCCTACAGACCAGCTAAATAGACCACATGGCCATTTTTCAGTTCTTTGATATCCAGTTTTAATTAACAGAATGATAATAAACAGTCTAACTCCAGTCCCTGTCATATACAGTACACTGAATGGAACTACACAGACACCTTTGGACACCCTTTGAAAATGCTAATTGTTTGTTATGTTGACTCTGTACTTCATACTGACAAGTATATGTGAATACAAATTAGTTCAGAACTCCTGATCTATATACTGTATTTGTTTCTAGTTATTCAGAGAGTAATAAAGGGATGTGTTAAGTAGTGATGAATGAGCTGAACTGGTTTGGTACAAGCAGGGTGCGACGATTTCAAAGATGTTTGGATATCAAACGCGAACCTCACTGATATCACTAAAAGACAAACTGTCAAATTTGAAATGCCCATTTTCTGTTCTAATAGGCAAGGCGGTATCAAAAAATGTCATGGGGGCGAGCACTGCCCTGGGGAATATACTGTATATAATTACTAAGCAACTCATTCACTCCCTGATCATATCACGACTCGACTACTGTAACTCCCTCCTCACTGGCTTACCTCACCACAGGCTATCCCCGCTTCAGTCTATCCTGAATGCTGCGGCCAGACTCATCCACCTTACTAACCGCTCTGTATCTGCCACCCCCCTCTGCCAATCCCTCCACTGTCTTCCAATTGCCCAACGGATAAAATTCTAAATGCTAACTTTAACGTATAAAGCTGTTCATAACACTGCCCCAAACTACATCACCGACCTGATATCCAAATACCACCCTAAACTTACTCTCCGCTCCTCACAAGACCTCCTACTCTCTAGTTCCCTGGTCTCCTCCTCCCATGCCCATCTCCAAGACTTCTCCAGAGCTTCCCCCATCCTCTGGAACTCCCTACCACAATCCATCAGACTATCACCTACCCTCCTCTCCTTTAGATGCACCCTGAAGACCCATCTCTTCAGGGAAGCCTACCCCGCCCTCAGCTAATTGTCGATCTCATCCACTCTTCCTACCACTCCATCCCCCACAGCTATTTCCTCCTGTACCACTATCCCCTCCCTCCTAGATTGTAAGCTGCAAGGAGCAGGGCCCTCGAACCCCTCGTGTATCGATTTGTATTGTTACTGTACTGTCTCATATACTGTCTCCCATTGTAATGTGCAGCGCTGAGCAAACCGTTGGCGCTATACTGTATAATAATAATAATTGCAAAAATGGACAAAATTCCATGCAGCCGGGTGCAATGATTTGTTTTAGCACTGATATTTACAAATGAAAAACATTTTTAAATTGCCAGCCAATTACATATTCCCCTTTGCTACTTAATACAAAAAACAAAAAAACAAAAACAAAAAAAAAAAAAGAACAGCACACAAATCCCCAAAGTTCCCCCAAAAATATAGAAGACCCTAAAGGGTCTGTGTGCTTCTTTTTTTTCTCCAGCACATCCTACAGCAAAAATGAGCACAACACAAAATGTGCAAACCTGACCCTTTTAATCTGGTACACTGTAGATTTTTTCGGGGGTACGTTACGCTAAAAAAAAATAAAAATGTGTGAGGTCCCCCAGGAAATCCATACTAGACCTCTCATGTCTGATATGGATTTTAGAGAGGACTCTATGCAAAAAAAAAAAAAAAAAATGTGTGAGGTCCCCCTAAAATCCATACCAGACCCTTGATCTGAGCATGCAGCCTTCCTGGCCAAACTATACCAGGACATATGCCCTCAACATGAGGGGGAAGGTGCATTGCCTGGAGCAAAAGAATCCGTAAGTTAATGCAGATGATGGCCTCATCCCCTCAACCCTTCTCCAGGGCTGAGAGGTTGCGGGGGAGAGGTTGCATTCAGGGGGCTTATTGGATTCTGGAAACCCCCATTAATATAAATAGGCCCCTCAGATACCACTCACCAATGTGAATGACAAAAAGATGTCAACTAGAAATAATAAAGACACCCTAAAGTCTGACAAGCCTTCTATTTAAAAAATAAAAATTTCAATAAAATGTACCTCCTTGTAAATTCATCATCAATCTCAATGCTCCCTACATCATTATCACAGATGAATTTAGCTAGGTAAACAAATGAGCTTAGAGCCTACCCTGTTGGCTAGAAATCCTAATATATAATTTTCATAAGCAATATTTCATATTCACCTAATTACTATTTATAAAATATTTAGCATTTTTAATATTTACAGTATAATATAATTTGTATTATTAAAATATATTTTTAGTCCTATACATTATAAAGAATAAAATAGGTGCGAAAACACAATACATTCACTGAAGTCTAAAGATTTCAAAATCAAAAGTTAAATATTTGCTGTATTCTGTACATTCCCATGAAAGTGAATAGTATGTGTGAGTGACCAGTCTGTATACTTTTGGATTTGTTTCTTTACATTATACGGGCATTTCATAGAGGTTGTATACTTTCCCTGCACCATCCCATTCTTGAGAAAACCTTGTCAACATAATAAATAATTGGCTATTTCATGTATAAGAGAATACAGTGACCTTGTGAAACAAGGAAGCGTCTGTTGTTTATATCTTCCTAATAATAGTGGCTTTCTATATAATTAAGGAGAGAAGACAGGAAATTTTAGAATTACTACAAATACCACCTAGAAAATTATGGTAATTTCAAATGAGACTCCACCATGTGAAAGAAAATGGTTCAAGAGCAGAGAAAAACATTAGCAAGTGTAAAAGAGTATAACAAACTCCTAAAAGAATATAGAAAAAACTATTTAGAAGAAATATATACCTACTGTAGCTAAATAGACTTTGGATTACTTTGGTGTAATACTAATAATAAATAATTCTGCTTCGTGTATATACAGCAATTGCAAATGTATCACCTCCTTGGTTTTTCATAGATGGATGCAACAAGCAATCGAATTGGTATTTACACTACCAAAGTAAGACAGTAAAGTTTGTGATTCTCCACTACAGCACTTTTTCTCTTAGATCATTTTATTGGTGCTGTCATTCAATGATATCAGTTAGGTTTTATCCACTGTCACTTCAAACACACATTTGTGTTGATACACTAAAACTAGAAACCAATCAGCTTCTAACTTCAGCTTATTTAATTAAGCTTTGACAAAAATACCTGGAAGTTGATTGGTTTCTATGCAGAGCGTCAGCAGATTTTGCACTCTAGGTTTTAGTAAATCAACACCATTGAATATTCCATTTCTTTACGAGCTGGCACAGTACACCTCAGAGACATTTATCACACCTTTGTAATAGAAGATAATTACGAAGTGTTTTTGCGATGGTATATGGTTCCAACGAAAATGGCATTGTGTGCCCCAGGTTCTTTCCCCGCTGGTTGTGGCCAGGTACAGCTTTCCACACTTGGTGGACATGTTCAAAAGTACCTACAATCATATTTGCTCTCTCACCCAAGTAAACCTTACAAAATCCTACATCATGTTGGGTGGAGGGGACACCGGAAAACACAAAGAGATCAATAGCATGTATCTTTGTAGCAGAAAGAATCTCTGTTGCCAGATCTTGGAAGTCCCCCAAAATTCTGTTTGAATCACAAACTGTCGTGGATCATGGTTAACAAATGCCTTTCTGCTATCCTGTGTAGCACTACCCCCTTCGGAGTCACTGAGTTATTTTCGGGCTTTCTGTCATTCTGGACCCCTCTCTGAAAGCCTAACCCCTGCTGACACCACAGGATTCCTTTGACCAGAGTAAATTACCACCAGAAAGTAGACTCACACAAACAGTAAACTGACATGAGGTTTATATTAAACTTCAATGTAAGCTTGGTTGAACAGTACAAACTGGTAATGATACTTGCAATGGCAATGATTACTCTTAGAAACTCTAGGCAAAGAAGCAACACATACAGCAAAATCTCAATCAATGTTAGCATGCCTGCTTTTCAGGCGTTAACCCAATACCTTCAACCTGAGGTGGTGTCAACCCCAGTGAGCAATAAGAACTAGCAATAATGGGACTAGCTCACTTTGGGCCCTCAGAATCTGATGGCAAGGCTTAAATCTAGAGGTGCTCTTTGACCAGGGTAGTCAGTGTCCCTTTAAATGCAGTTAGGATTCTTCTGTTCCTTCGCTGGGGCCCAATTGGTGCACAAGTAAACAGTAATGTAGGTGTTAGTTCCTGACAGGATTAATACAAAGGGAAGGTAGAAAAAAGGGCTAGGACTTTCTATTTAAATGACACTTGACTCAGGTGTTGTCTCCTTTAAAGGGCAGCTTTAGGCAAATAAAGTGTCAATCTAGCAAATAGGCTTGTTGGCAAAAGGTCAACTCCACTCTGGGATGCAGTAGCCAATGGCAATAATGGTAGAAGTTACTTTAGGAGGGTAGGCCAATGGATAAGGGAGCACTGATGTGTTCTGGCCTGCAGAAAGTGTGCACTGCAGTCAGCTTAGATGATTTGACTGTGCTGCAAATGTGTTAAACAACAGCAGCTATGAGAACTAGGATGCAACTCTTATCCTCTTGTCTTGTCAATGTCCACAACTGTGTGCAGGTAATGTAGCAGGTATGAGGAGAATGTCAGTGTTCTCTTGCTTAATTGGTGTATGGGACTCTCTCACCCGATCTGTGGCTTCCAGCAGGTCCTGCCTGTCTCTCAGTGGATGGGGGCCCCCACAGGATCTCTGGCCTCATGCGCAGTGTTCCGTCCGATCACTGCTCTCCGGGTCACCTGCTGGCAGGCTGTCTCACTGAGCAAGGTGGTAAGGTCAGTGGTCAAGGGCTCCTTGCTTCTCCTCTCTCTGACTCTGTGGCCTGGTCCGGTTCTCTGGCAGTCAGCACAACTCTCTCTGCTTCCTCTCTCCAGCGCTCTCCTCTCTCATTTCCTGTCCAGTATCCCAGGCTTCTGTATATATCTGCCCCACACGCCATCTCTTCTGGGAAATGTAGTCCTGTTACACTGCTCCTCAACAAAGTCCTGCGATGCAGCATACAAAGTCCACGGGGCTGCTCTGCAGAACGTGAGTGCCACTGAAATTGCAGGACACTTCCATCTTGTGTTGGTTTTAACATCCGCTTCTTCTCTGCTGCATAGGTGATCCTCGCTCTAGGAGCTGATGAAGTCCCAAGCTTTCCTCCTTCCAAGAGCCTCTGCCTGGAGGTTAGCCCCTCTCCATCTGGGCTCCCTCTCAGGCTCCTGCTCTCTAGCCTCACTTCTCCATCTTCCACCCGAACTCTCCCCTCTCACTTCCTGTTCAGGTTACCGGGCTTCCACATTTATAGGCCTCCGCCTACATGCCAGCTCTTCTGGGAAAAATGTAGTCCCCCAATTAGCAGCCTTCTAACAAAGTCCTGCAGCTCAGCCTATCAAATTCATAAAGCATTTACCAGAGTGTGTGTCACTGAGTTGCAGGACACTGACATCTTGTGTCTGTTTCAGCATACTGCAATTGACATTGCAGCCAGATGTTACACACTCCCCCCACTTAAGAATTTTGGTCCCCAAAGAACAAGCAAACAATCTGACAACATTTGATATTACATTTATACATTCAGCAAAAAAAAAAAAAAAAAAGGCCCACCTTAATCAGCAGGAACAACAATTGACAGGTGTTCATTATTAATCAACTTCTGCAGAAATAACTCCAATTTCAATAAACTGTAAATAGGAGCTTCTAAAATTCTTTGGCTAGCATGGAAGGCTTCATCAGAGCTCTCACCCAAAACATCTTAAGTCTCTTGGGTGTTCTCATCTCCCTTCATTCCCTGGGTTCCTCTTGAGTGGTGACACTATCTCCTTCCTCTACGATATCATCTTCCTCCATTCCAAGGAACTCTACAGCTTCTTCCTTCACAGGCCCTGCCTTAGAACCCTTTGGGGGGTCAATCACAGGGTCAAATGGGAGGAAATCTTTAAAGGTGGGATTTGACTGAAGAGTAGGCTCAACAAGTCCAGCAGGGCTTGTCTCTGTAGAGGAAGAAATCTCTAGAGGGGAACTTGTTATAAGGGCAGTCAAGCTTGAAGCAAGGGTGGGTTCCAAGATACTGTCTTTTATGGTGAATAGAAGTGGTTGCTAATCTATTCCTATTTCCACTCTCTTCCTCATCAGGTCCTACTCCACTGGAGCTGCATTTGGTTGAGGAGGGGATGGGGGAGGCTTGCGGGTCCAAGTCCTCACAGTGGGAGGATTGCTCACAGGTGTTGGGATTCACACAGCATCAGACAAGGGCAAAATATGATTCCAGCAGCAAGATTTCACTGGACTTTTCTTCCCTTCTGGGAGGATCTGCTAGACGGGTAAGTCCGGAAGCTTACGACATATGACATATGGCGAAGATTTCCAGTGGGCTGTAATTTTATGTTTCCTTGGAACTCCAAGTTTTCTTAGTAGCACTTGGTCTTCTGGCTGAAAATCCTGCAGTTTTTACCTTGGAATCATGACACCACTTGTTCCTCTACCCTGCAGATTGGGAGGCCTGCTTAGCCTTCTCATAAGCAGTCTCTAATTGATGTTTCAGTCTTTCTACATACCCCTGATGGGATGACGGGGTGAGGTAATCAGGAGCTGAGTCAAAGGCTAGATACACAGGTAGCTTGACCTCTTGTCCAAACATCAGATGATAGGGGGAGAAGCCTGTGGCGTCATTCTCGGTGGTATTATAAGCATGCACCACTGCAGCAATATGTTGTTTCCACTGTTGCTTCTTTTCTAATGGCAGGGTGCCAAGCATGTTCAAGAGTGTTCCATTGGACCGCTCTGGTTGTAGATCACCTTAGGGTGATAAGGAGTAGTTCTGGACTTCTTTATACCTAACAAAGCGAGCAGCTCTTTGATCAGTTTACTTCCAGAGTCTCTGCCCTGATCTGAGTGAATCCTCTGTGGAAGTCTATAGTGCACAAAGAATTTTTCCACTAAGACTTTGGCTACTGTGGATGCCTGCAAGGTTCTTTGAGGGGAATGCCAGAGCATATCTATTGAAGTAGTCTGTCACTACTAAGACATTCCCCCATCCTCTAAAATCTGGTTTTAGACAGAAATCAATACACACCAGCTCCATTGCCCCTTTGAAGTTGGCCTAAGGAGGCAGCTTGTTTAGGTAGGGTCGTTCTTTTGAATACAACTTAGACAGGTGCAACAGTACTCTTTCACTTCTGTCCTCATCTGTGGCTAGTAGAATCGATCTCTCATCAGCAAATAGCTCCTCTGCTGGCCTAATTGCCCATGTTCATCTTGCAGTGACCTCAACACCATTCTTTTGAACTGGGTTGGCAAAAAAGAGTTTCCATAGATCATCGCTTTGGTCCGAGGAGCACCTTTAGTAGACCACCCCATTCCTTAGTTCCAGTCTGACTCCCTATGGATAACCTTGGCCTACCCAAAGTAGATCGGGTTGTTACTTCAGAAGGGCCTTTCTAGTCAGTTGGCAGAGCGGATCTTAATCCTGGGCCAACTGCATATCCTTAGTGGTGAGCTGTGGTAACTCCTCACCCTTCAGCTGGGATACATTACAACAGTACGATGGGATACAGGCACCTCTGGCTCCCACCACTTCAGCGTAGGCCACTCCTTTGGCCACATACTCAGCACCCTGACTCATAGCCTGCGCCTCTTCTGGGGACACTTGCAACCACCTTGGCTCAGTGGCCTGGCGACCGTGGTGTCTCCTAGACAGGGTATCCACATCTCTATTTCCTACTCCAGGTCGGTACTTCAGACTGAAGTGGAATGCAGAGTAGCCAGCCACTGATGTCCAGTGGCATCTAGCTGGGCTGTGGTGAGAATGTAAGTTAGTAGATTGTTGTCTGTCTTCACCAAAAACTCAGCCCCATAGAGATAGTCCTTTAACTTATCCACCACGGCCCGCTTCAAAGCAAGGAATTCCAGCTTGTGTGTTGGGTAACTCCTTTCAGCAGGAGAGAGGCTCTGGCTTAGGAACACTTTGGGCCATAGCAACCCAGCGTGCTCCTGGTACTGCCCCAAGCCTCTCTCGGTTGGGATCTACATGGAGCTCATATGGCTTGGAAGGGTCTGCATAACCCAAAACTGGAGCTTGCATTAAACACTGTTTTAGCTTGATAAAAGCCTACTTGCACTGCTGGGTCCATGGGCCACTGATGGATTCACAAGGCCTTCAGAGCCCCTTTTGTGGAGGGCCCGTACTCTGTCCACTGGTTTCTCTCTCCATATTCTTCAAGAGGTGAGTGAGGGGTGCAGCTGTCTTAGTGAATCCCTCCATGAACCAACAGTAGAATGAGCAGAATCCGAGAAATGACCTCGATTCAGTGATATTATTGGATTGAAGCTAGGTAGTTACAGCTTCAATCTTGCTGGGGTCAGTGGCTACACCTTCTGCAGAGGCTACATGCTCTAGGCAGGTAACAGAATTCTGGTAAAATTGGCACCATGGGACAATTTCAGGCCTTCCTCATGAAGTTTTAAACTCATAAAATCATCACTTTTTCAATCCACTCTTCGTGCTCCTCTAGGTTCTCCCAAACACAATTATATCGTCCAGGTAAACCAGTACCTCAATTAGAATTATATGCCCCACTGTACACTCTATCAGCCTCTGAAAAGTGTCCTGCATTCCGGATAGACCCTGGGGCATGCAATCAAATTTGAAGAACCACAGGGGACTGATGAAGGCAGTCTTCTCCTTGTCTTCAGGGTACATAGGGATTTGGTAGTATCCACTCTTCAGGTGCAGGACACTAAACCATTTGGCTCCCAACAAGCACTGCAAGGCATCTTCAATTCGTGGAGTTGTTTATTGATCTGGAATGGTCCGTTTGTTCAGTGTTCTGTAGTCAATGCACATCTGTAGGGTACCATTCTTCTTATGTACCATTACAGTAAGGGAGGCATAGGGGCTCCTGGGCTCTTGGATGATTCCAGCCCTCTTCAACTCTGCCAACTGTTCCCTGAGGTCCTCTAGGTCTCCAAGAGGAACCTGCCAGGCCTGCTTCCAAAACAGCTTATCTTCTTTGAGCCAAATTTGATGCTGAGCACTCTTGGTGCACCCGACATCATAGTCGTCTCTGGAAAACATTCTCACCCAACTTGTCAGCCTATCTCTAGCGCTTCACTTCCACTCCTCTGACAAAAGGGAGTCTTGAAGGCTGAACCCTCCCCCGATGGGGTAGGCTGATGACTCAGGTGACTGGGGTGGCCACGTTCACTTGTACTAGCAGAGCCCTGGGTTTTAAGGTTATGGGTCTGCTGTGTTGTAACAAACCCAAACAAGAACATTACTCCTGTTACACTGCAAAGCCTTTATAGTGAACACTTTTGGAAGGATCTCTACACCAGCCATCTCTCCTTTGTTCTCCGTTTCCAACACCACAAAGGACCCCAGCTGGTCCCAGCTCAGCTTGACTCGAGCCTTCAAACAGGTGACTGCCTCTGGCTGGAGCACTTTCTCTTGGGTCCATTCTTCCAAACCTTCTGCACTTCCTCCTCAGGAGCCCACAACTCTCTTACAACCCTTTGATAGACTTGGCGCAATTGTGGGTGGATGCTCTCTATGGGTGCCATGTTCTTCTCAGCCAGTGGAGTAAGGAGCCTGCGTACTAGTTTGATATTGGTCCCAATGAGTAAGGAGCATTGCTTTATCCCCGAAGGTCTGGGGCAGACTATTGCCAGCATATCAACAGGTCTCTTTTTCTCCCGTTCTCTCTGTTCTTAAAGCTGGAATGAAAACCAAGTGGATGGGTATGTAACCATCATAAGGGCATTTCTGAATCCCAATTCCCCAAATATCTAGCTCTTCTAGCTTCCATAGGGGTATGCGCTTGAAGTGTTTGTAATAGAAGTCCCTATAGAGTAGGGTAACTCGAGCTCCAGTATCCAGCAAAGCTTTGGTATAGACTCCCTCCACTTGATTGGAGACCAGGAGGGATGAGCCTACTAGTTCGTCTGAAAGTCCCTCAGGTTGAGGCTTTGCACTTCTGATCCAGGCTTTCCCGGATTGAATGGCTCTCTTCTTAGGGGTTGTGTTTCCCAGGTTTCTGGAGTGGTGTGTACCAATTCCCTGTGTTAGAGTCCCACTCAGAGGAATTGGGAGCTGAATTGGCTTTAGAAGACATCTAATGGTGGATGTTTGAGTGGTTTAGTCTCTAGGGTCTGTGTTCCCTGAAAATTGGAGCTCACAATTTTCTTCAGGTCCTCAGCTGGCTCCTTCACTGCGGCGCCGGGAAGTTTTCCGTCATCTTTAGGAAGAATAATTTCCTTAATGCTTGTACTACTTCAGCAAGGTTGGCCATTTGCACAGTCTGGGGGTATTGGGCCTTAAAGTGTCCTAGTTCTCTACACTGGAAAGAACATCTGGGGTATCCAGGGCTGGATTACCCCCTGGATGGCTGCCATTGCGGACACTGTTTGTTCCATTTCTGACATGGTCTTCTACGTGGCAACATGAACCTCCATAACTTGACCCACTGCCTTCTGAACTTCACAGAAGGACTGTTGAATTAAGGCTTGGGTCTGAGCCAACTGGGAGAGGGTCTGCACTATGCCATCCATTGAAGCTATGGTCTGCGCCTTGGACACAAGAGGAGGCCCTGGGCTGAGTTCAGCCCTGAACTTCTGCTTTCCTGGCCTTGGCTACCATTAGGGCTTCCTCTTAACGGATAGTCTTCAACAGCTTTGAATACGTCACAGTGCCATAAGGGTAGCTGACCTTGAGCTTCTATGCAATTGGATCGAGCGGTTGAGCCCCCTTCTGTACTTGGGTTCAGAGGCCCTTACTATCACTCTCCACTTTCATGCCTCCTTGGACGACTAGTTTGTGCAAGATCTTGTCCAACCTTTGTACATAGCTGAACAATTTGTCTCCTTCTTGTTGATACGTGTGCTCAAATACATAAGTCAATTATGTACAGTTCTCGACTAACATGAATATTTTCCATAGGGCTTCAAGATACTCATGAGCAGTACAGCATGGCTTATCCCATTTTAGATTTTACACAATGTCAGAGACAGGAGTCCATAAGCTCTCCATGACCCTCTGTCTCTTCACTGTATCTGCCATTTCCCACTCCTCTAAGGGTTGGGGGGCTTGATCAACCTAAGTGTCAAAGTTGTCTTCCCCCAGGGGAGTAGGGGCCTCACCAGAGAAGAACCTCAGTCTTCGGTAGTTATGACTAGTGATACAGGTAGAGTTCTTCAATAGAGTCTCTATAAACTTCTCTAGTTCGGCCAGTGAAGTAGCAGGTATGCCCCCTACAATGTTTGTCTGCTGACAGATGGCTCAGGCTCAGGGGTTCCTTTTCTTGAACTCTCTATGCTATCATAAGTGTGGTCTGGTCGAAAAATTGTGCCTTCATGGTATCAGACAAGTGTATAATCTCTTCTTCAAGCAAGGGAGGAATTCCTTTTTTCCATTCAGTCAGTACCAACACATTGGGGACATCTGGATTACTTCTGATATCAAGGACGCTCACTCTCTGGTCAGGGATGCAAGTTATCAGCATCTGCTCGACCTGCTCTTCAGTCCAGTCCTCCCCGGAAAGGCTCAGTGCCTTATGCCGCTCTGGTCTTTCATTTTTCTCTTGGCACCACCCAGTGATCTGGGAGGGTTCCATGCTTCATTCTCTGGGTTCACAGATTCTCTGGGCAGTGATATCCTGGATGAGCCCCCATATGTAGCACCACTGGGTCGCTCCTTCTTTCTTTAAGTGGTTCTGAAGATACAAACCTGTTGTTGGTTCGTTAGTGCCTCCAAGGATCAGCAACCTTGGTCATTATTGTGTGTCCAGAATATAATGAGACTGAAGTTCCTATGCTTGAGAAGGACTCTGCGAAAGGAGAAGCTGGCGAAGGTCACTTGGGGTGGGGTGCCAAGTATACATTAGAACACTGATCAGTTGTATTCCAGCCCTGTTAAAGTCGAGGCATTCTTTTTTGTGACACCCTGTTCAAGTGCTTTGTATTAAGAAAAATGCAACAGTGGTATCATTTTGTGTGAAATTGGCTAAAAGTGTATCAGAAAATTTGGAAATGGTGAGAAAAGCTCATGAAGAAGCTACGCTATCATCTACATAATTGTAACAATGCCACAAGGCCTTCAAGGAAGGACGAGAATGTGTTTAAGATGAAAAACAATCAGGATGCCTCTCCATCATAAATGGAACAGAATGTGGATGCAGTGAGGTGTGTTCTCAACTATGATCAATGGCTCACTATCAGAATCATTGCAGAGAAAAATGGGAGTCAATTGTCCATGAAATCGTGACTCAGGATTTGAACATGAGAAAAGTGTGTGCAAAACTTGTTCCAAAGAACTTGTCATCTGATCAGAAAGAACATCGTCAACCCAGTTGCCAAAACCTGTTGGCCCATTTGGAAAAAGCCTGATTTTTTGAGTCGAGTGATCATGGGAGATGAATCCTGGGTATTTAAGTATGATCCCAAGACGAAGAAACAAAGTTCAAAATGGCACACACCCATGTCACCTTGCCCCAAGAAAGCTTGAATGATCCCCAAAGATGAAGAAGGGTTTGAAAGGACAACACTTTGGTATTGTGGATAATGTCCAAAGAGCCATTGCGCAGGCTCTGAATGCCATCCTACTTCCAGGGATGCTATGAAGAATGGGGGGAAAAAAAAAAAAAAAAAAAAAAATCACTGGGAGCGTTGTGTACACTCCCAAGGTGATTACTTTGAAGGAGACAATGTTCAATACAATAATTTTTAAAATATCATTCTCATTACTTTCTGAACAGACCTTGTATTTCTGTTCAAAGGAATGTTTATATGTTGTTAATTTGTTAATAAATGGCCAATTTTCAGTCCAAAGAGTGTTGTCTGATCATTTAGGTATAAGTGGTAAGTGGGGGTTCAGGGGGGCATAGTGGTCTCTAATGGCAAGGTTTTGAGGGCATCTGTTGTGTCCTAGTCATGAGAATCAATCTTTCAAAAGTGAGGGTAATCCCCCTTTAGATGGCTGTCACCAAAACGGAATCACTACTTTGAGGTTTCTCTTCAACTTTTTTTAAATTAATTTCATCAAATATAGAGGGTGAGTCTTCCCTATAAAGAGACAGGCATCCATAGTGGCTGACAGCCAGATTTAACACTTACCAAAAAACCTAACATAACAGAAAATGTTGAGCTTTAGATTAATTTTAAGCATTAAAGCACAATTCTGCCTTACTAACAAATACTTCTAAATATTAAATTGTGACAGCTGGTTTCCTTGGTATCAAGTGTGGAAAATGGACCTGTATGGTTATCTCACTGGTATTGCTATCTTATGTAGCACTACCCCCTTAGAAGTCAAAGATTTGGGTCCCCCTATAGTCCTGTACAGCCAGGCATCAAGCATTTCCACAACAACTTGCTTCCAGAGTCAGAAATTAGTCCTTGAGCTTTGGTTTTGTTGTTTTATTGAGGGATTTGAACTGGGATAGGGTTAGAGGTGTACAGGATACTAAAGGGTACTGATAAATTGAGGACAACTTCCTGGAACTATTTACAAGCCTTCTCTGCAGCACAGTTTCTGTTGGAGAGCTAGCCAGCCCCAGACTCTAGATGAATTTCTCAACTTCACCCAGCAATCTGGAGGTGTTCTTGAACAGGGGATCTGGTTCCTGCAACAAAAAGGTCCCTGAGCCCAGGAGCAGGACATCCTATACCACAAATAATGGGGGGGGGGGGGGGGTACAAAAACTATGAAGGCGGATAAAATATGTACAGATGAATAAAAATAAATATTCAATGTAAAAATATAGATTCTGTATATGTACAAAGTTTGCATCAACACAATATTTACATCCTCACTGATGATAACTAAGCTAGCAGCAGGAAAAAACAAACATAGCACCATAAATATATGTACAAGAACATTAACACAGGGATGAAGCACCTCCAAGAAGGAGTCCCTTCATGAGCAGAATATCTTCTGTGTTCAATGCAGGAAATGACAGCCTTCCTGGAACCGCAGAACAGTAAAAGAAAAGAAAACAGCCATATGCAAACAGTACAGTCGTAACCCTGATTGACCGGCTAGGCTATAAGGTACATTAACAACATAACAATAATGAACTCGTTTAGAGTCCTTACGTTAAGGAGGAGCCCCTCCAAAAAAAAAATGAAAAAGAGACTAGGCGGTCTCCTGCAAAGTGGCTCCAGATCATCACATCTGGTATCAAAGAGTAAAGCATAGTCTGTATGCAAGGAGAAAAACAAGCCTACTGGATTTAGACCCTAGTAATATTTCCATGGGCTGGGCTGCCTCATCAAATTACCATCAGGTTTCCGGATGGCCACAGAATAACTTCAGTTAGGCTGACCAGCCTTGACAACTACCTCCCGGTCCCTATAAATAGCTCAGCCTTTACTCCACTCCTGCTTGATATCTTAAAACCGGGCCCTATCTTCCTCCATATGAGGCCATCTCATGTGACTGAGGACATGCATGTGGTACTAGATCAAGTCCCTTCACATTGAGAACTAGACTCCTCAACTGTGTCCATAACTTCTTGAGGGACATATAGGTAATTTAGTCTCCACTGCAAGGCCACCCTCTTCTGTATGTCCGTCTGCAAGTTGGAGAAACAAGGGCAAACATTTTTGTACCCCAGTCCTGCTGCACACAAGATTGAGGAGAGCGGATGATCCAATTATGCAGATCAGTAGAGTTGGCTTCGGCCTTAGGCCAGAGTGAGGAAACAGATTTGGGTGGTGGGGCTTGGGTAGGAATCCTGACAGCTTCTGACCTGCAGGAACGTCCAGCAGAGTCTGGCGTATAAGAGGTTTCAGACGGTCCCATCAGCAAATCCAGCTCTTCTGTAGTACCCCAACAGTCCCATTCTTACTCTGTTTGCATCCTTCTTCCTCTACTTCAAAGGCCCATATACAGCTAACAGCCTGGGTGACTCCCAATCTATCCCCCACCGCTGACACTCTGCTGGCTCATCTGAGGATTGTGCATCCTTGCAGCTAGGCTACATCCAAGCAGAATGGTCAGGACTGGTGGGTGAGGCCTGCTGTTCCGGGGCATTGGCTGGTTCCATCTGAGCAGCACTTTTGGAAACCGGCCCTCCAGCGACATCTGCAGGCATATGGTGGATGGTGGCAGGCAAACCTTCTCTGCTGCAAGGGTCCGTCATTGGAGCAGGGGAGTCGCTGTCCTCTGATCTCTTGGTACACAGTGCTGTCAACAGGAGTTTGGGGTGGAGGAACTTGACCTCAACCCAACAGAACACCTTTGGGATGAATTAGAGCGGAGACTGCGAGCCAGGCCTTCTCGTCTGACATCAGTGCCTGACCTCACAAATGCACTTCTGGAAGAATGGTCGAACATTTCCATAGACACACTCTTAAACCTTGTGGACGGCCTTCCCAGAAGAGTTGAAGCTGTTATAGCTGCAAAAGGTGGCCCAACTCAATATTGAACCCTATGGACTAAGACTGGGATGCCATTAAAGTTCATGTGCGTGTAAAGGCAAGCATCCCAATGCTTTTGGCAATATAGTGTATATATATATATATATATATATATATATAGTGACAGGAGGTCAGGTAGAACTAAGGGATGTGTGCAGGATGGGAGGTACATTTGTCCCAGGTTCATGTTATACACAGACTGTTTCTCCTTTGGTGCTGTGTAGTGAGCCTGTGTGGCTCACTAATGATTTAATAAGTTCAGGTGTAGTGAGTTAAGGGCTCTGGGCTCTATAAAACTCCCCGGCTGCATAGAGAGAATGTTCCAACCTGGAATCAGTTTGCTGTGCAGGACAGACTGGGGAGCAACCAAACCATCCTGCGGTGAGAAATAATTATTTATTATTTATAAATATTATTTATTTATAATTAATAATTATCACAGGTCTGTGACTAAAAAGCGGTTTGATTATTTTCATCTAATTTCCATGTATTTTGGTGTGCTGAAAACAAATAAAATATTGAAAAAACTCCTAGACGTCATGATTTGCCACCAAATGCAAAATTGTCTTCAAATTTATCAAATGTTTTTAATTTTTGGTATTTTTTTTATATTATGGGTTTTTTAACCAAATTTAAAGTCCAAATTACTATTAATTAATT
>CATNWA010018711.1:25000-105917 GCA_951230385.1 Staurois parvus
TCTTCTTGCTTGTAACTACCAGGAACATGCTCAAAATTGTTAATTACAGTGTTGAACACCAATTCCCCATAAGACCCACCCCCTCCGTCCCCCCAAAAAAAAAAAAACATTGTAAGGTTGAAAATAGACACAATAATCTAGTTCAACCAATAGAAAAAAAAATATTCCTGCTCCACCACTCTTTTGTGTTTACCTTTCATCACATCTGGTGGTCATCCCCAGTGGTCCAAAGATATTGGCAGCAAACACACCAACGCTTAGATGCCCTTTTTGATTTCACCCTAACCTCAGAGCCATTTGAAGCCTTACTAAATCTCAAACCAGTAGGACTTTCTAGCTCCCAATTCGCTCTTGTGACCCATAAACTGACTGCCACACTAAGCAATATAGCTAAGGCATGGTTATCACCAGGTATCCACTTCTCAGCAGTACAGTGGAGAGTACATTGGACTTTGATGAATGAAAATTGACAGCCCATTTACATGCAAGAGTTCTGGGATCCTTTGGTCACGTTATTCCTCCCGAGACATTTTGACCACAGATTGTTGGAATTATGATAAACCCAATACTAGATGTAGTACCATCAATAATCTGGAAACCTCCCCAACCCGACTCCCCCCTATCCCTACCCCTCTTGCTGATCCCTACCTCATTGTGGATTACCTTTCCTCCTTTGTGCCTTTTCCTTTGCTTTCTTTTTTCTTTTCCTTCGCTTCCTTACTGAAATTGAAATTCCTCTTGTGAAAAAAAAAAAATTATGTGCTCTTTCATGCTATCTGCATCTGTTGTTGATATACAGTCATGGCCGAAATTGTTGGCACCCTTGATATTTTTCCTGAAAATCAAGTATTTCACACAAAAAAGGTATTGCATTAACACATGTTTTGCTATACACATGTTTTATTCCCTTTGTATGTATTGGAACAAATATAAAACAGAGGCAGAAAAGCAAATATGACATAATGTCACACAAAACCCCAAAAATGGGCTGGACAAAAGTATTGGCACCCTTAACTTAATATTTGGTTGCACACCCTTTGGAAAACATAACTGAAATCAGTCGCTTCCTATAACCATCAATAAGCTTCTGACACCTCTCACCCGGAATTTTGGACCACTCTTCCTTTGCAAACAGCTCCAGGTCTCTCTTATTGGAAGGACACCTTTTCCCAACAGCAATTTTAAGATCTCTCCACAGGTGTTCAATGGGATTTAGATCTGGGCTCATTGCTGGCCACTTCAGAACTCTCCAGCGCTTCTTTGCCATCCATTTCTGAGTGCTTTTTGACGTATGTTTGGGGTCATTGTCCTGCTGGAAGACCCAGGATCTTGGACGCAAACCCAGCTTTCTGACACTGGGCCCTACAGTGCGACCCAAAATCCTTTGGTAATCCTCAGATTTCATGATGCCTTGCACACAGTCAAGGCACCCAGTGCCAGAGGCAGCAAAACAACCCCAAAACATCATTGAACCTCCACCATATTTTACCGTAGGTACTGTGTTTTTGTTCTTTGTAGGCCTCATTCCGTTTTCGGTAAACAGTAGAATGATGTGCTTTACCGAAAAGCTCTATCTTGGTCTCATCTGTCCACAAGACGTTTTCCCAGAAGGCTTTTGGCTTACTCAAGTACATTTTGGCAAACTGTAGTCTTGCTTTTTTATGTCTCTGTGTCAGCAGTGGGGTCCTCCTGGGTCTCCTGCCATAGCGTTTCATTTCATTTAAATGTCGACGGATAGTTCGCGCTGACACTGATGCTCCCTGAGCCTGCAGGACAGCTTGAATGTCTTTGGAACATGTTTGGGGCTGCTTATCCACCATCCGGACTATTCTGCGTTGCAATCTTTCATCAATTTTCCTCATCCGTCCACGACCAGGGAGATTAGCTACAGTGCCATGGGTTGCAAACTTCTTGATAATGTTGCGCACTGTGGACAAAGGCAAATCTAGTTCTCTGGAGATGGACTTGTAACCTTGAGATTGTTGATATTTTGCCACAATTTTGGTTCTCAGGTCCTCAGACAGTTCTCGTCTCCTCTTCTGTTGTCCATGCTTAGTGTGGCACAGACAGACACACAATGCAAAGGTTAAGTGAACGTCTCTCCTTTTTATCTGCTTTCAGGTGTGATTTCTATATTGCCCACACCTGTTACTTGCCCCAGGTGAGTTTACAGGAGCATCACATGCTTGTAACATTCTTATTTATCCGCAGTTGTGAAAGGGTGCCAATACTTTTGTCCAGCCCATTTTTGGAGGTTTGTGTGACATTATGTCGAATTTGCTTTCTTTCCTCCCTTTTTTTGTTTTGTCCCAATACACACACAAAGGGAATAAACATGTGTATAGCAAAACATGTGTTAATGCAATACGTTTCGTGAGAAATACATGATTTCCTGGAGAAATATCAAGGGTGCCAACAATTTCGGCCATGACTGTATGAAATGAACACTGAAGAGACCTTCACTCAGCTCATTATGTTGGCACTTTCTGTTGGTGTTCTTTGCAGTTTTTTTTCCAATCGTATTGTGATAAATGCATTATTGTCTATCAAGCTATACTGTTGTACTGTATATTGTTTCTTACAAAAATTTAATAAAATTATTGAACAAGAAAAAAAAAAAAAAAAGAATAACTAGGATAAATATATAGAAAACTTTCATATACAGTACATAATCCTATACCCACAGTTGACCCAGAAGATGGCAAAAAGACCCTATAAAGCATGATCCAATTTGCGCCAGCAATGGACAATTAAATACCTTCCTGATTGCTCAGAAGAAAAACAGACATTCCCATATTCCCTGGATCAACAATCCCAGTTATTACCTATAAATGTTAATATCCAGCTATAGTTGTGTATTTAGGAATGCATCCAGATCTTTTTTTAACCACTTGTCCTCCAGAGGATTTACCCCCCTTCCTGACCAGGCCATTTTTTGTGATACGGCGCTGCAATATTTTAACTGACAATTGTGTGCGGTCATGCAACGTTGTGCATAAATCAAATGTATCTCCTTTTTTTCCCCACAAATAGAGCTTTATTTCTGTGGTATTTGATCGCCTGTGCATTTTTTATTTGTGCGCTATAACCGTTTTGGAAAAAAAAGTATATTTTTTACTTTTTGCTATAAAACATATCCAGTAAAAAAATGTAAAAAATCTAATTTCTTCATAAATTTAGGCCAAAAATGTATTCTGCTCCATGTCTTTGCTAAAAAAAAAAATCCCAATACATGTAAATTGATTGGTTTACGTGAAAGTTATAGCGTTTACAAATGGCAGGATATATACTGAGAGTTCTAAAACTTTTTTACTAGAAATGGTGGCGATATATACTGGGTTTTTTTTTTTTTTTAATACTAGTAATGGCAGCAATCAGCGACTTATAGCTGGACTACGGGACTGCGGCAGGCATTCTGACATGGTAGGGACCTGACTAACTGCCACTGACATCCTCAGTGAAACCAATACAGTGATCAGTGCTAATAAAAAGCACTGACACTGTACTAATGGCACTGAGCAGAAAATATGGGGCGATCAAAGAGTTAACGGTGTGCTGTTTTACTAGGGAAACATTCTGCTTTGTATTGTTCTGTTATGCAAAGCAATACAAAGCAGTATGTCGGTGGTGACAGAGGAGAGATCTGTGTTGTTTACACGTAGATCTCCCCCCTGTCACTGTTCCTCAGTGATCGACAGCCATAGCCGCCAATGGTGGCGCGGGTCAAGTGGTGCACGCGCCCCCTACCCGGAAATGCAAAATCACACACACAATATATATTATATATATATATATATATATATTACACCGTGATTTTGCGCAGCCCTGGCACCGTGTAGCAGTAGTTCTGCTATAGGGCGGTCGGGAAGCAGTTATAACAATTATAGCCTGCAGTGATTACAAACTTTTTTTCCTGTTTGGAAGCTTTGCTCCTTACCTGTGACACAAGGAGGGTTCAATTAATTGCCTGCAATTCTGAACTGCAGTGACCATTTTAGGGGGGACCATGAACAATGTTTGGTTTTGGAGTTTCTTTAACCATGGGGGTGACCATGTTGGAGGAGTCAATATGTACTGTATGCTGCGAAGATTATGATTGATGGGCCAAACACCCCCCTGTTCGGTTTGTGGTCAAACATTCAAATCTAACAAACTTCGAACAGAGGGGACAATTGACTAAGCTGCATTTTGCCACATCTTAGTATATGGTACGATATACAAATACCGTACAGCTACTAAAATACCACACGAGTTATATTATTAGGTCATGCGTCATTTTAGTAGTGAAAACATTCTTTAATGTTTCAGCTGTCAGCGGGGTTTCTGGCAATTTAAAAAATTAACAAAAAAATGGAGTGGTCCCCCCACCATCTATACCAAGCCCTTTGGGTCTGGTATGGATTTTGGGGGGAACCCACCACACCAACATTTAAAAAAATATGGCATGGGGGTCCCCTGCAAAATCCATACCACACCCTTATTCGAGCATGCAGAACAATACCAGGCCATATGCCCTTAACATGGGGGGGGGTGTTTTGGGCCAGTGGGGGCCTCCCCCCAAAGCTCCTTGTCCCCATGTTGATGTCCCTGCTGACAGCTGAATGTAAAAAGATTTGCCGGCAATTAAAAAAATTAACAAAAAAAATGGAGTGGTTTCCCCCCACCATCCATACCAAGCCCTTTGGGTCTGGTATGGATTTTGGGGGGAACCCCCACACCAACATTAAAAAAAAAAAAATGGCATGGGGGTCCCCCGCAAAATCCATACCACACCCTTATCTGAGCATGCAGAACCATACCAGGCCATATGCCCTTAACATGGGGGGGTGTTTTTGGGCAGGGGGGGGGCTCCCTCCTGCTCCCTCCCAAAGCTCCTTGGCCCATGTCCCCATGTTGATGGGGACATGGGCTTCTTGCCCACAACCGTGGCCGGTGGTTGTGGAGTCTATGGGCGGAGGACTTATCAGAATCTGGAAGCCCCCTTTAACAAGGGGGCCCCCTGATCCCAGCCCCATTGACTGTTGGTGTGTTCAGTGAACATCAAACCCAACACAAATTGTGATCAGCCAAAAGAGGAACACAGAGGAAGGAGAAATGGACTTAAGAGTGACAAGAGCCTCATGGGAGGAACTGAGACTTGGAGGATGTAGTCTCCAGACCAACTGAGCCTGTGTGTCAGATTGGCAATGGAACTACACATCCCAGCATGACGGGGGCTCTGTGAGAGGAAAAGGAAGGTCTGTTCCTGGGCTTGAAGCAAATGTGGGAAGACCTACAGTAGTAGGAGACAGACTGGGCAGCAGGTTGCTAACAGAACACTTTCCTGCCACATCAAGGATGCAGAGAGCTGGAGGAGCAAACATCTCCTGGCACATGAGGACGCCACTGTCACTGACTGATGCTGCTGCCTGATCACTGGGGAGAACGCCATTGTCTGACTGGTACTGCCACCTTACTTTGCTGAGTTGCCAAGGAGCATGGAAGGAAACAAGTCAAAGCTCCAAAATGCTTGAGGAGAAAGAATCAATCAATTATTCTCAATGGAGATACTTTTTTTGTAGCTCAAACTGGGCAGACTTGTGTGTTTTTGGCACGATTTTATTCCCATAGAAATTAATAGAAAAGTGCAATTGGTGCATTTTTGTGCACTTTTGCTCACTTTCACATGCGTTTTGTGCGATTTTCTGCTCAAATGAAAATTTAAAAAAAAATTAGTAATAATATATGAATAAATAAATGTAAAATAAATAAAATATACAAATAAATAAAAAATCATGATAAATTAATAATAATAACCCCCAACGCTAACAAAAAAATATATATAGATATCATTATTATTGATAATAATATTAACATTAAAAATAAAAACCCAAACAAAAAAACAATAATATAATAATATTAATAATAATGTAATATCATTATTATTATTACTATTACATTTTTTAAGGGTTTTTAAGGTTAGGGGGTTAATTATTTTTTTTATTATTATTATTATTACATAGTATTTATTTATATTTATTAGTGTATTTATTTTGCATTATTTTATTCATTTAGCATTATTATTAGTATTAATACCCTAACAAAAAACAAAATAATAAATTCATTCATTAATAAATAAGAAGATAATAAATAAATAAAATATTAACCCCCAACCCAAACCCCTAGTTCTAACCTTAACCTAACCTTAACTCTAACCCCATACCCTAAAAAAAAACAAAATAATAACTAAATAATAATAATAATAATAATAATAATAATAATAATACTCATAAGAAATAAAAGCTGACGGAAAAAAAGCTAAAAAAGCAGAAAAACCTAGCAACAAATAATGAAAAAACATAATATTTTTTTCTATTGGCTAATAAAAAACTGCCAAAGCTCAAAAATGCCTAAAAATCGCTGTATGAAAATGCTCACAAATACGCAAACTCACTGTAAAATATGTGGGAAAAATTGTGCATAAAGCACTCAAATTCGCTACGCTCAGGTGTGATTGCAGTCTTAAAGAGGAACAGTATTGTTTGCTTGGGACACAATGCAGGCTCCTCATATCTGGGTTCTGAGGAGTTTTTTCTGAGCACTCTAATGCCAGATTTGGGCCCCAATGTACTGGCCAGTAGGGAAAAGGTTTGACAGAGACTGCCAAACTATTTCTTCGTGTAGCCTCTTAGGGAGGACCATCCCCAGTATAGGGCTTAGGGATCATCCTCTGGACCAGTGGCTTATATATCCTATTTGCCATTGTTTATAAATTTGTTTGCTAACTGTATACCCTATTTGCTACTGTTTATATTTTTTTTTACCAATTGTATACTCTATTTTGCTACTGTTACTTATTTGTTTGAGGGATTTCTTCCATTTCCATTTTTTTGGTTATTGTAATATTATATAGTATATGTTGTTGCAAATACATATCTATGGACTATGGGAACAGTCCTGCCGTAGTCCCACTATAAGTCGCCATTACTAGTAAAAAAAGTAAAAAATCCCAGTATATATACCGCCATTTGTAAATGCTATAACTTTCACGTAAACCAATAAATTTACACGTATTGGGATTTGTTTTAGCAAAGACATGTCACAGAATACATTTTGGCCTAAATTTATGACAAAATTTTATTTAAATTTTTTTTTACTGTACATGTTTAATAGCAAAAAGTCAAAAATATTGTTTTTTTCTACAGCACAAAAAAAAAAAACGCACAGGCGATCAAATACCACCAAAAGAAAGCTCAAAAAAGGGACGTAAATTTAATTTGGGTGCAGCATTGCATGACCGCGCAATTGTCCGTTAAAATAACGCAGCACCGTAACACAAAAAATGGCCTGGTCAGGAAGGGGGGTAAATCTTCTGGAGGGCAAGTGGTGAATCCCCTTTTCTCAAGAGAGAATAAGTTCAGTTCAGCTAATTTTATATCTGAGCTCCTTGATGCCTTTTATCATTTTAGTTGCCATTCTCTGCACTTTCCTCAGTTCTCAATTATCATTTTTGTGTACTGGTGTCCACATTTGACTCTTCTTCGGTTAATATAGTATCAGGTTTTTTAGAACACTAAAAGGTATGTTTCACCGCGTGGCGATTGACAGTCCTGAGATAAGCATGTGTATACCTAATGTGCACATGCTAATCCAAATCAACAGCCCTTGGAATCTATACCTTTAAAAAAAAGAAAAAAATCACCAATGTCAGTTCCCACATTCTATTTAGAAATACAGTCATAATATGTTTAAGAACTGATGTTGCTAATCCGCTAAGTAACTGTGATACTTGGGTAGGGATAATTCCCTACCCCCCACCCAAACCCCACCCCATCCCATTTTTTCTTCCATTCCTCCTGTCCTGTTGGTTTGATTGCTCCCTTGTCTTATGTTGACGATCCTAGCGCTTGGGTTGAGGGTGGGCTGATAGACCCTGCTGGATGTGTATGAGTACTTTGCTCGTTCTTTTCTTGAGTTTTATTAACCACTTGAGCTCCTGAGGATTTACCCCCCTTAATGACCAGGCCTTTTTTTGCTACTCGGCGCTGCACTAATTCAACTGATAATTGCGCGGTCATGCAATGCTGCACCCAAACGAAATTTACGTCCTTTTTTCACACAAATAGAGCTTTCTTTCGGTGTAATTTGATCACCTGTGCGCTTTCTATTTTTCACGCTATGAACAAAAAAAAGGCCAAAAATTTTGAAGAAGAAAAAAACAATATTTTTTACTTTCAGCTATAAAAATATATATAGTAAACTCAAAGTTGGTTATAAATTTAGGCCAAAATGTATTCTGCTACATGTTTTTGGTAAAAAAAAAATCCCAATAAGTGTATGTAGATTGCTTTGTGTGGAAGTTATAGCGTCTACAAACTATGGTATAAATACTGCAATTTACGCCATTTTTCTGCTATACAGCGCTGCGCTAGTTTAATGGACAAATTGCGCGGTCATCCAATATGGTACAAAAATGAAATTTACATACTTTTTTTCCCCACAAATTGAGCTTTCTTTCGGTGGTATTTGATTGCCTGTGCGGTTTTTATTTTTTGCACTATAAAAAAAAAAAAAAAAAAGGCTGACAATTTTGAGGAAAAAAAAAAACAATATTTTGGACTTTTTGCTATAAAAACATGTCCAATAAAAAAAAAAATGCAAAAATCAAATTTAGTCATAAATTTCTGCCAAAATGCATTCTGCGACATGTCTTTGCTAAAAAAAAAAAACCCAATACATGTAAATTAATTGGTTTACGTGAAAGTTATAGCGTTTAAAAATGGCGGGAAAGATACTGGGATTTTTAGGTTTTTTTTATACTAATAATGGGGGCGATCAGGGACTTATGGCGGCGATCAGGGACTTATGGCAGCGACCAATGGTGGGACTGTGGCGGACATTCTGACATTGGGGGGTACTGACTTGGGGTCACTGACATCCCCAAAAACACTAATACAGTGATCAGTGCAAAAAAAAAAAAAAAAAAAAACGGACACTGTACTAATGGCAATGGGGAGGAAGGGGTTAACTTTATTTTGAAGGGAAGGGTTATAGGAGTGAGGGCAATGTTTTACTAGGGGCCAGGGGTGTGTGCTGGGCGGGACAAGGCTGATCGAAACTGTTCTCTCGATCAGCTCATCCTCGAGCTGACAGGGAAGTGACAGACAGCACAGCTACTGCAGCTGTGCTGTCTGTCACTGTTTACCGCCGATCGCCAGGACATAGCCGCTAAGGAGCGGCTGTGACCCGGCGACTGACTTCTGCGGCGGTGATCCGCGGGACAAATAGGGCGGCGGCGTGCCTCGCCCGCGCCCCCTATTTGTTTACAAAAAACACACGTTTTAAAATGTGGTTTTGCCTGCGAATGCCGCCCTGCTGCCGTATATGTACAGTGGCTGGGCGGCATGCGGTTAACTACTTGTTCTTTGTAACACCTGGGTTGGACTGTGTGAATTTACTTTTCTGTAACAACTGCTCGAATTGGAAACACTGCTGTTTGTATGTTTTTTTTGTTAAATTTAAAAAAGTTTCCTGTTTAAAAAAAAAATATACAAGCAGATACATAAGGGTCTATTTATAAAAAAAATGCAATGCAATTCATCTATTGACTCTGCAAGTACATTTGTTCCGTGCACATGAGCAAAAAACTAATGTTACTTTTTTCCTTTCTTTCGAACAAATCTTCTTTTACTATGGGCAGTAGTAAAATACTACATTATAGCCAATAGATGGAGCTGCAGCGCATAGGAAATACATAAGTGTTAGTAAAAATCCAAGTGAAGAGAAAAATATATTTGAAATATATTTTAAAAATATTCTACACACACACACACACACACCACACACACACACACACACACACACACACACACACACACACACACACACACACACACACACACACACACACACACACACACACACACACACACACACACACACACACACACACTAGTTTTTTATATATTACAAAATATATGAAAAATATTTTTATAAATAATGCCCTCTCAACAGTGCAATAGTACCCCATGGATGGAAGAAAGAAAAATATATTTTTGAAATATATTTTTAAAAATATATATATTTTTTACATATATTCTTCAGATTTGTTTTAACATATAAAAAAGTAATTTTAACATATATTTTTAAATGCTTTTCAAAAATGTAAATTAAATGTATTTTTAAAAATGTACAGTATATTTGAAAATGTATTTTTAAAAATATTTTTTATATATTTTGTAATTAAAACACATTTCAACATATAATATATATTATATATATTTATTTAATTGAAATATATTTTTTAAATATACTGAATATGGCCAAAATAGTAGTATTTCAAATATATGTCAATATATTTGGGAAGAAATATTTTTAAAATGTATTTCAAATATATTTTTCTTCCATGTGGGAATGTACATGCAAATTTGCTTGATGGGACTCGACCAGTGCAATTCAATCACAGATTATACCCAATCATGCAGACCTTTATAATATACATTTGTTGGTAAATATTGTTGACCTGATTGATAATGCTAGAAAATATAATTCTGTGTGGCAAGCATAAAATCAAAACTGCAAACACTGACAGGTTTTCTTTAAGGCATATTACAGTTTAAAATAAGGCTCCACTTTGCTTATTTTTTGTATATACGGGGGGGGGGGGGGTTCTAACAGATCTGCAAGGTCAACACTAAGTGTGTGACAACTTACCAGAAGAGGAAAAGCAGCTGCTACAGGTAATAACTCACCTTGCCCAGTATTACACTTCTACAGATGTTGGGAACTAATCACATGTTTATTATCTGCTGCTCGACCCAATTCAAGAATTTACCTTGGAGAGTCAGTAATGAAGTACAGAAGTACAATACCTCATTCTTTTGAAATATAGTAGGCTCGATTGATGGCACAGGACAGTATGGATCGATTTTGGTAACTTTACTGAAGTTGTTACATAGTTAGTTTGGCTGAAAAAAAAAGACAAAAGTCCATCCAGTTCAACCATTAAAAAAGTCATAATCCTACACCCAGAGTTGATCCAGAGGAAGGCAAAAAAAAACCCAGCAAAGCATGATCCAATTTGCTCCTGCAGGGGAAAAAATTCCATCCTGATCCCCAGAGAGGCAATCAGATATTCCCTGGATCAACTTTACCTATAAGCAGGGGCAGACTGACCATTTGGAAACTCGGGCACTGCCCGAGGGCCCGGGGTCAGTAGGGAGAGAAGAGATGCCCCTGGTACTTTTTGAGTGAGTTTGGGCAAGGACACAGGGGCCCCATAAGTTGTCAGTCCACCCCTGCCTATAAATGTTAGTAACCAGTTATATTCTGTGTATCCAAGAAAGAATCCAGGCCTTTTTAAAGCAATCCACTGAGCTGGCCAGAACCAACTCTCGAGGGAGTCTATTCCTCATTTTCACAGCTCTCACTGTGAAGAAACCTTTCCGTGAGGAAGTTGTGAGGAGTTCATTGCAGATGCAAAGGCTTGCAGGTTACAGAACAGAACACAACATACAATATCTAATAGTAGTAAGTCAGCTGAACTTGTTCTGTGATGCTGCAGACAGTTACCACTCATTAAAGTGCCTTTATCAGCTCTAACAAGTGTCAGAAACACATCCAAATATTTACAGCCACATGGGAAATTCAGTCACCTTAATATCATCCCCACAGAATGCATCAAGGATGATGTTATTTGTCCAAGAACATGTTTAAAGGATGAAGCTTTATGGAATCACCCTGAAACAGTCAAATTGAAACACATTTAGTGAGCATAAGAGCCTCATGCAGTTCCACTGACCATCGGTTACATAGTTGGTAAGGTTGAGACCAGTCCATCCAGTTCAACCTGAGCATGTGTGTCTGTGTATGTGTGTTTGTGCCCACCATTTTCAATACCCCTGTATTTGATAAAAAATGTATCTAAACGTTATTTTAATTCATCTATACCACAGGTGTCAAACATCACCATTTAATGTGGCCCTTGCACCTCTCCTACAGGTACCCCCTTGTCTCCGCCCCCGCCTTGTCTCAGCAATTGACAGCAGAGAGGAGAATAGAACTCATCTGCCAAATTCTTCACCTCTCAGTGCAGCTGAAAACACCCCCTCATCTCTGCCTCCCCTGTTTAGTATTTAATAGACTGTGGAAACTGACTCCACTCCTCCTCTGGTCCTCCTCCAGACCCTGTGCTTTCTGCTTTCCAGCTCCGCCCCCAAAGGGTGTGCACAGTGAAGTTAGGGAGGGTGTGGGATTCTTGCCATCTAATGTAATGAGGGGGGGGGGCCTGCTCTGGACATCTAGTCTTACAGATACAACCAGCCCTTTGAGGGACACCACAATGCAGATACGGCCCATGATGAAATGGAGTTTGACACCCCTAATCTATACTCTCTGCCTGACACCACCAACTGTGAAGGGACTTCCACATCATCACTGCTCTAACAGTAAAGAATCCTTTGTGCATTTTAGGATTGAACCACTTCCTGTACAACATCATTGTGTGGCTGCGTGCCTCCTTTAGAGATCTCCAATAGTTTCCTCCAAATACTAGAGTAATTATTTAAAGATTTGTATATCACTATCATATTCCCCTCTTAAATGCCTTCTCTCCAGGAAGAATAACTTTAATGTTTATAGTCATTCCTCTCCGGGGATGTCCCTAGGGTTGGTCCCGGATCTTGCACAGCCTTACCTAGATCAGTTAACCCCGTATAGGTTGCAATCTGACAATCCCCGCAAGATGGATCAGATCTGCGGATTGGGGAGCATAATGGATCGGACTCTGATCCATTATGCTCAATCCGCAGATCTGATCCATCTTGCGGGGATCTTCGGCTTGCTTTAAAACTTTACTTTTCGTGGAGTTCGTGGAGAGGGTCCATTGTCCCCCCGTGCGATAGGTGTCACCTGGTGCGGCGGTCACCCACCTGCACCCGCCTAGGGACGCCACTGTTCCTCATAATTGTGGTCCTCCATTAGCTTTGCTAAAAAGGAAATGGATGAACTTCAATTCATCTATGGGCATACTGGTTTTACTGAAGTCATTCTATTGATCGTCGACTTCAGTACAACCAGCCTGTCAGGTTTTTTCTATGACCATTGCCGACGGCAGTGATCATTATATCCCCATGCCGGATTAAGGGGTCCTGAGTTGCTCCGAAACTTTGTAATTGTAACTATGATGTGCAGCTTTGGACTTTTTCTGGAAATCATTGGTGTGCTGCTGACATACCTTTTGCTTTGAATATCTTTGGTTCCCAGATGGTAATCACTGCAGCACCCACCTATATTTACAGCCAGGAATGTGTGCATTAGGTATACTGTACATAAAGCCGAACTTCACCCAAAAGGGGAATTTCCACTCCTACTCCTCCCCCGACTTTCTCTCCCACATTTGGATTGTATTTTTTTGGGAGGGAGAGGGTACCTAGTTTTTACAGATAGTCAATCCCACTTTCGCTCGGATTACCCGAATGATTCAAGTGGAAAGTCTCTTCACCCTCTCCCTGCCTGCAACCTTCTGGGTCACAGGTCCAAGAAGACTGCAGGACCATTCACAAAGCACAGTGTGGCTCACACATGCGCAGTGGGCAGCCAGCTGTGAAGCTGCAAGAAGTCAAAGCTGGCTGTCCACAGTTACCATTCCAGTGTCACGGACCAAAGACCGGTGAAGAAACCAGCTCAGGTGACAGCGCTGGATCCTTGGGCAAGTGAGTCTGTTTATTAAAAGCCAACAGCTACAGTTTTTTTTTTTTTTTTTTTTTTAAGGTTGGACTCCCACTGTTTTCAATGTGGTTTGGACTGAAGTCCAAACTTTTGAGCAGTTCGACAAACGTCCTGTGAACTTAACCTGGGTGGGTTCAGCTTATCCCTGCTATCAATGTGTTTTGTCTGTCTTTATATACTCTTCTCTCTTCTATACTTTATATTTCCCTGTATCTGCTATATTGCACTGATTTTTCTCATTTACTAACACAATTATTGTGAAATTCACATTTTTTGTGAACCATATTGGTTAATTTTTATGTTTACTCTTACCAACTTAACTAAATTTGGGTGGAGCTAGGGCGTACGTCATCACGCATGCCCAAGGCTATCTTGGAAGTGGGGACAGTGGGTGCTGTTTTGTATCCTCTTACATGTAAGTGCAATACTTTGCCAACTTTGGTTTTAATAAACTTTGCCAAGGATTTTATACTTTTTATATGGGAAGTTCTTCTGTTCCATGTACATGCCTATCACACATTTGACATCAATGATCCTTGTGGAGTGTGGGAACGTTTTTTGATTCATGTTTGGAGGCTGTGGAGGAGGTTGGAGTGGTTGCCATTTGATTACACATATGCCTTATTTGACCATTCCATAAAATCATGGTCAAACCTATCCAGTAAGCCTCCCTTGAGCACTGAGTGGGGTGACACGTGTTGCACTTGAATGTGTTTGATCACCTTTTGTATTGACCATCTATGATTGCACCTAAGGACATTTTACATTGAGTGGGGTGAAAAATGCTGCAGTTGGATATACAAGATTATCCTGACGATTGATAATTGCATTTAAGGACTTTTCACAGTGTCCTCTTGCACTGGGACTCGATTATCCATTTCACAGTGTTTCTTTTGCTTTTTTTCATATTTTTTAATTCATATTTATTTAGATATCAATCACAGTGTGAGTGCTGCACTTTTTTTATACATATAACTAAATAATTTAGTTGATTCCAGGACAGTAGACTAAAAAAAAAATTACTGACACCGGCCATTTTACTCCAGACTTTTAAGTCATTATTTAGAAATTAATTTTCAGTCCTTTTGAAATCAAAAACATTTGATTTAGTATAGGCTTTCAGTTTTTATATTAAACCAATGAAGCAACATCAGACAATCAATCCCCATTTGTGAGTACTCGGTCTAGAATACGACCTCCAGCTGGGCCTTCTACGGTTTTTAGAGTTTTCAATGCCTCCAACATACATAATAAAATTACTGTACGTACCCAGTGCTCTGTTTGACCACTTAGAGCAAATAGTCCTTAGCCTTTTTAAGGTGCTTTGGCTTACTAAATTAAGTGAACTCTCTATTCTACTGCACAGAACTGTCATTTACTTGATTTACAGTGTGCAGCTGTCACTATTCCACTGATAAATGCAGATAAAGTTGCACCTTTAAACTCTTCCCTTGCTACTAAATGAGCAGATGTTCAATCATTTACCAGACACTCCAATATAAAGGAATACGTTTGTTTTAGAATATCTAAAATGTATTGAAAAAGATGAACAATATTATTTTGCTGCAATTTGACTACATGCATGATAGTGTTGTGAAGTGTTGTATGTTTATTTATTTATTACAGGTACTTATATAGCGCCGTCAATTTACACAGCACTTTACATACAGAATATATTGTACATTCACATCAGTCCCTATCCCTCAAGGGGTGTGCAATCTAAGGTCCCCAACTTACATTCATACATACACATACTAGGGCCAATTTAGACAGGAGACAATTAACCTACCAGCATGTCTTTAAAGTGTGGGAGGAAACCGGAGTACCCGGAGGAAACCCATGCAGGGCACAGGGAGAACATGCAAACTCCAGGCAGGTGGTGCCATGGTTGGGATTCAAACAGACGACGCTAGCACTTATTAATATAAAGAGATACAGGCTGTGGTTTTTGTACAGACTACACTGCTAACATCTACTGTATAATTAATTATCTCAACAACCTGTTTAACATTTTGCTCAGACTTTACAAGTGATGCCTTTTTATACTAAACCCAACCCTAATCTAAGGCTTGACATAGACATATTTTGTAAAGGTCCCACCTCCCATAACCTTAGGTTGTGCAGCTTTTGCATATGACCACCGTGAGATATTAGGTAATAGAAGTGTTTGTGTTACCTTAATGTCCACTTTTTTGAAAGAATTGAATATTTTTTATTGTACGCATGTTAAAAGGATGAGTAATAATGTAAATGTTATTCATATATGTTAACATTTTTCATGACTTTGTTTTTATATACTGTACAGCATGCAATGTATGTCTATTTGGACAGCCATATTTTCTTTGTATGTGTTCAGACCCAGTTTTTTTTTTATTAGTGGTTCACAATGGTTTTCTGCTCTATCACTCAATGCAAGTCTATGAGCCGGATGACTAATTGGAAATATTGCCCTCCTTTTGTGGCTTATCTAAAAAATCTAAAGAGAGACAAAAAAAAAAAAAAGCTTCAAACTATTGAGAGTTCATCTACAAATCTCCATATTTTATACAAAACCAAAAATATGGAAGAACAAGCTTGTTCAAAATAGAAAAGAGAAGTTATTATAAGCAAAATCACCTCAATTAAAAATCAAAATATGTGTACACCACTGCTGACCCCGATTTACTCTGAAGAGTTAGGACCAATGGTTTTCTTAATGGTTCTCCAGGAGATCCATTTTTTCGTTATCTTAGTATCGATATGGAGTGTACCCCCCCCCCCCCCTCAATCTGACCCCCTGAGAATGAGGTTACTCTCAGCTAGCCTTTCCTAAATGGAGTTGAGTGTACCTTTTTTGTTATTGTTGTGTAAGTATGTTATATGTTGTAACACCTTGTTGTGCCGAGCCTGGGTATGCCCAATAGGCTCTGTTTTGTATTTAAAATGTTTGAAATTCAATAAAAGGAATTAAAAAACAAAAATGTGCTTCCCAGGTATGCTAAAGACTTGGTGCCCTGCTTGTTGTTACCAGTTGAGCATTAAAGACTTTGGACTCCTAAGGATTTTCCATTTGGTGCTCTTTTTGACCTATTACCCTTTGATTTCTCAACTGAGGTGAATGTCCTCTCCTGGGAAATATCTGTCATTGTGGTGAGCTGTCAAATATTTGTCTACATTTTGATAACCTGTGAAAATCCAGTGCCCCTCTATCACTCCCTCAAAGATGGGTTCATGTCCGAGGAGACTGTGACTTGGTCTGACATGCCCTTGTTCAAAAAGCCCAACTGCTGCAGGAGAATGTTGGGCAACTGGCTAATCATCCACCCTGAAGTTACCAGTGTTGTCTCCTAGATGTAGTAATATAAAAATGTCAAATACTGCCACAATTATTTATCTTTTGGTTCTAACAATGGGTGCATGCAATAAGTGTCCCCAAAGTGCCCCAAAAATTTATTTTCAAAAATGCAGCTCTAGCACTCCTATTCCTCACTTCTTTTTTGGCTACATACTACAGCCCTCAACATATGTCATTTACATTTTATTAGCATTTTAGTAGTTTGAAGTATGTCAGGATAAGATGTGAATATTGATTTTTCTCACATAATCCTTTTGGACACATGACACAGTGGAAGGTCTTCAATGCTACAAACTATATTTTAGGAATTAATTTTTGAAAACAAAATTCCTCCTGAGAGGGTGTTTTCGGGGAAACCGAAGTTCCATATTTAGCTTCCAGACATTAGTGTGGGACAAACTCCCAGAACCAATTAGAACAATATTTAAACAGCCAATGCTTGTGGCTGTTTACATATCGTTGTGTTAGCATTCCAGATCTGAGCTTATTATGTAATTATTTCCATCCTCTCAGAACCATGGGAACTGTCTCTGTGGGACTGAGGCTGCCATAGCTTTAATCTTAATATTCCCTATCTTTCAATTGATATAATAGCGTCATATATTACTTCAAACAAAGAAACTGTATTGAATATATGGGTCATATCACAATGTAAAGAGGAAGCTTGTGATAAGTCCTTCTTGCTCAGTCTAGTAAACCCTTCCCTGGTTTATATACCATGTATTCATTATGCAGTACCTACCCAAGACCTTTACATATGCCTGAACACTTCTTACAGTACTTGAAATATGAAAATGTTGTCATTGTTTATTTCTCATAAAAAAAAATTGTTTGATCACCATCACACCTATTGATACATGACTGAACTCTGTATTGCCTAAATACCTCCTACAGCCTCTTATTGTCAGGCTGTCCAAATTGCAGTATAGAAAATATCCACAGGGACAGCATTATGTGCAGGCACTCCCATAGGCAGCCAGTTCCAGTTTGTATGCAGAAGATGATGTGAATTTTTATATGTAGCATTTATTATCAGTTACATTTTAATAATCTTATAAAATAATCAGTTTTAAAATATTCACAGTAATCTAAACTGTCACAAGCTCATTAGTGGATAAGTAGTATTCAATGTAAGAATGTAGTTTCTGTAAACAATTTTCACTGCGATAGCACTATTTATAACAGTTGGGTTTAAAAGAGACGTTTGGGTCCCCCCCCCCCAAATTATACTTACCTAGGTGGATGCAACATTGGTCTGATGCTGCATCTCTCCCCTGTTGGCTCCAAGGGTGATGATTCAGCAATCACATGACCGCTGATTGCTGAGTTTTCACCGCTGCTGTGAGCAGAAAACGGTGACTGTCACCACTTTCTGCTCTGCCTCCCCCCCATGCTCAGTGGGCTGTGGAGGGGGAGGGATCGGCCTGCTCAGGCTCTCAGCAGATCATGGAGAGACTGAGCCAGGTGCTGCTCCAGACTCCAGAAAGTCGGGATTTTTCCCCATCCTGGACCAGCTGAGTGACGTCAGCCACTAGTGGGCTTCAGCCTGCTGTCAGCTGAAAACAGGTCACAGGACTGCAGAATGTACGTCACTCCTGTGATGCACAGGAGAATTACAGCCAAAAGAGCTTTAGGTAGACTGTGTTTGGGGGTTTGGTTAAGGGTTAAGATGGCCATACACATTAGGGCCTGTTTTGTTCATTTAAGAAATGCTTCTCTTCATACAAGTCTACAGAAACTCAGAAGCCGTGGACGCAGGCCAAATGCAAGTCAATTGTGCTTGCAGTTATTTCCGAATGGTCTTCGAAAACAGCTGAACCTTGGAATAGTGGAAAAAAAAAAAATCAAGTTACACTTACGGTAATGTCTTTTCCAGGAGTCTTTCAGGCCAGCACCTTGAGAGACCTCGGCTCCTCCCCATCTGAGGAAACACCTCCACCCTAAAATAAAAGATCTCCACTCCCCTCCGACCTCAGTTCTCAAAGCATCCTCCGGTCACCTGGGGAGACACAACTCGAGACAACATAACCGTAATAAGCCATCCTCACATAACCAATATCAACACTGGGTGGGAAACGGTGCTGGCCTGAAAGACTCCTGGAAAAGATGTTACCGTAAGTGTAACTTGATTTTTCCCCTTTCGTCTTTCAGGCCAGCACCTTGAGAAGATAAGTGAGTACTCACCCTTTGGGCGGGCTAACTGCTTACAAGACCTTACTACCAAAGGCCTGGTCCTGCACCGAGACCAGGTCCAGTCTGTAATGCTTGGCAAATGTGTCATAGCTGGACCAGGTTGCTGCTCTGCAGATCTGCCCTGGGGAAGCCCCTGCTAGCTCTGCCTGGGTAGTTGCTACTGCTCGGATAGAATGCGCCCTGATACCCTTCGGGGCCTCCAGGCCCTCAGCCAGGTACGCCCCTGCAATTGCCAGCCGCAACCAACTGGCCAGCGTCCTTCTAGACGCCTTCTTGTCTCTTCTAGCCCCCGTGAAAAAAACAAAAATGGATTCGGTGCTCCTAAACTCCTTAGTCCTCTCTAGATACAAGAGTACGCACCTTCTTACATCCAAAAAATGAAGTCTTTCCTGATCTTCCCCAACCGGGTCAGGAAAAAAAACGAGGGAAGGACTATGTCCTGTTCCCTCTGGAATCTCTGGGCCACCTTCGGGATGAAGGATGGGTCTGTCCTGAAGACTATTCTGTCCGAAAAAATACAGAGATAAGGTGTTCTGATCGATACAGCCTCTAGTTCACATACCCTCCTTGCCGTGGTAACTGCCACCAAAAAGGCTGTCTTAATGGTAAGTTCACTAATCGGGCAGGACTCCAGGGGCTCGAACGGAGCCCTAGTCATCACTGCGAGCACCTTGGCCAAATCCCACATCGGAAACGGTCCGGCCTTCGGAGGCCTCTGTCTCACCAGAGCTTTAAAAAATCTAACCACCAACGTTTCCCTGGCCAAGGGTGTCTCTAGGAACATGCTGAGGGCTGAGACCTGGCCCTTGAGCGTGCTGACACAAAACCCCTTGTCCCGCCCCCGCCTGCAGGAATTCTAACACAGAAACTAAACTATGGGTTGCTACTGATGCCTGGTCGCACAAGCTCTAAAGCGACCCCAGACCCTACCATAAATGGCCTGGGTCTCCTCCTTCCTACTGGCCAGTAATGTTGCCACTACCCTGGGTGAAAACCCCTTCTCTAAGAGGAGCTGCCGCTCAGAAACCAGGCCGTTAACCTCAATCTTCCCACGCTGGGGCAGAGGACGGGCCCCTGCGTCAACAAATCTTCCCTTGGTGGCAACCCCCAGGGTGGACGAGAGGCTAAACTTCTTAGGGTCGCGAACCATGCCCGCCACAGCCAGAAGGGAGCTATCAGGATTAACGAGGTCTCCTCTGTCCTGAACTTTCTTAGAACCAGGGGGAGCAAGGGAACCGGGGGGAAAGCGTAACACAGCTGGTAATCCCACCTCTGACCTAACGCGTCCACTGCTCTTGACCCATCCCCGCGGGATAGGGAGAAGTTCGGGACCTTGTTGTTCCTCCCCGAGGCAAAAAGATCTACGTCCGGGGATCCCCAACTCTGCACAATCACCTGAAAGACCTCGGGGTTCAAAGCCCATTCTGACTCCCTGAGCCGTGTCCTGCTCAGGAAATCTGCCTTCAGGTTTAGCTCCCCTTTTAAGTGCACCGCAGACAGGGATGCCAAGTTCACCTCTGCCCAGGACAACAGCGAGGGCCTTACTCCTTGTTCCTCCCTGCCTGTTTATATAAGCCACCACCGTGGCATTGTCCGTCAGGACTCGCACGTGCTGGCCCGACCCTCATTTGAAAAGCGTGCAGAGCCTCCCCCACTGCCCCCAACTCCCTCCAATTTCAGGACTCGCCTTTCTGTGCTAGGGACCATTCCCCCTGAGCCACTAAGCCTCCCAGGTGGGCTCCCCATCCCTTGGAGCTGGCATCTGTCGTGACCTCCCTGGACACCGGAAAGCACCAGAACAGCCCCTGGGCTATGCTGGACGACCTCCTCCACCACCACAGAGACCTCTTCACACTGGGGGGGAACCAGGACCTGGTCTTCTAAGGAGTGAGCCCTCCTGTCCCAAAATTCTCAGGACCCATAGCTGGAGGGGATGCATATGCAAGCCTGCCCACTGTACTGCTGGAATGGAAGCTGTTAATAATCCCAGTACTGACATGGCCTGCCTTATTGTTATTGACCTGCTCCCCTGCACCAATCTGATCCCTGCCTCTAACTTGGTAACCTTCTCCGCAGTCAGGCTGGCCTTCTGACTTACTGAATCCAGAGTGTATCCTAAGTAAACCACTCTCTGAGAAGGCACCAGACAGGACTTCTCTAGATTCAAAATCCACCCTAGGTTTTCTAGATGGCCCCTCACTATATCCAGATTCTGCCGAAGGTGAGCCTCTGAATCTGCGAAGAGCAGTAGGTCGTCCAGATAGGCTATTACTGAAAACCCCTTCATGCGAATAGGAATCAGTGCCTCTGTCAAAACCTTGGTAAATATCCTTGGCGAGGAGGAAAGCCCGAATGGAAGAGCCCTGAACTGCCAATGTCGAATTCCTCCCTCTCCCCCTACTGCCAACCTGAGGAACCGCTGAGAAGGTTCCGCAATGGGCACGTGCAGATAGGCGTCCTTCAAATCTATGGATGCCATGAAAGCACCTGGCGGGATTAGGGACCTGACTGTAAAGATGGAGTCCATGCGGAATCTGCGGTAGCACACTGACCTGTTTAGGGGTTTCAGGTTCAAAATCAGCCTGAACGCCCCAGACTGCTTTTGAACCAAGAACACATGGGAATAAAACGCCCTTCCCCTGCTCCCTTTCCGGGACTTTGGTGATGACCCTTCAGTCCACTAGATCCTCCAAGGCGCCCATCAGGGCAGCGGCCTTCGCTGGATCCCTTGGACGGGTCGTCACAAGGAACTTCTCGGGTGGTGGCCCTGAAAACTCCAACCGATAACCCCTTCTTATGATGTCCAAAATGAAGGGGCTGGCGACCACGGCTTCCCACTGTGGGAGGAAGGCCGCCAATCTCCCTCCCACAGGAGGAACCAAGTCACCGCGGCTTCTTGGGCTGTTCAGGAGGGCGAAAAAATCGCCCCCCCCGCCCCTGCCTCTCTGCCCTAAAGACCTACTCTGGCCAACTGGCCTCAGATTCAGTCTCTTTGCTGGGCGGGCCTTTCGTGTCCTTCCCTCCTGCAACTTCCTCTTGAGGGGGAAGGATTTCTTCCTGTCAGCCGTCCGGTCCAACAATTCCTCCAATCCCAGGCCAAACAGGCAATCTCCTGTGAGGGGGATGCCGCACAATCTCACCTTCGAAGTGATGTCCCCCTGCCATGTCTTTAACCACAGCGCCCTTCTAGCTGAATTGGTCAGGGCAGCTGACCTAGCTCCCAGCCTCACCGACTCTGTGGAAGCGTCCGCGATATATCCCACCCCTTGCAAAAGGGTCTCAAAAGAGGCCAATATCTTTTCCTTGGGAGAGTCTGCCACAATATGGGCCTGCAATTGTGTAAGCCAGTATTCTAAGTTTCTGGCCACCACCGCCGTGGCCATGGCCAGCTTCAGGTTGTACAGGGTCGAATCCCAGGCCTTCCTAAGGAGAGACTCCGCCCTCCTGTCTAACAGATCCGGTAAGACCCCCATGTCCTCAAACGCTAGATCCGTCCTCCTAGTCGTTTGAGAAAAAGCCGCATCTAGCTTAAGGCTCTTATTCCATACAGCCTCTGGGTCCTCACTAAATGGAAACCTCCTTCTCAACGCCTTGGAGAAGAACGGCTTCCTTTCCGGATCCTGCCACTCCTTCCTAATAGTCTCCACCAAAATGTCATGCACAGGAAATATTCTGTGCTTTTGCTCCTCCAACCCCTGATACATTTGGTCATGGAGAGATAAAGTCTTAACCTCCTCCTTAATGTCCAGGGTCTCGTATATAGCCCCCGGGAGCTCATCTACCTCCTCTAGGGTCAATTTGTACCAGGAAGGACCCCTGCCTTCCTCCGAGGGACCTTCCCCTGCAGATTCCTCTTCAGACTTGGAATTCCCCAATGGCCCAACCCTCCTCTCCTGTTACGAGGGTTTCCCTGCTCCGACTTACTGAGGCTACCGGGGGGGGGGCAGGTGTAGGTTGGGGAACGGCAAATCTTTCCATAAGGAATTTGAAGGAGTCGAAGGTACTAGCCAACTCCTTCACTGACCTGGCCAAGTCACCCTGTTCAGGCCTCTCCTCCCTCACTAACCCCTCTATACACGGGCCACAAAGAACCTTCCTTCAAGATTCCTTTAACATTTCCTTGCAGGATGGGCATCTCCGTTTAGGCCCCTGGTGTTTGAGCTTAGCCCGAGCCTTGCCCTGAAAAACATAAAAACAGGGGGCAGGAGGGAAGCCTGACAACACCTGACCTCACACCAGGCCACCCCCCCTCCTCCTTCCCGGCAGAGCCTAAGGACCTGCTCCCACCGCAGACCCCCTGCTCTACCCTTTAAAACACCCTCACCACCCATGGGTCCGGGAAATACTCCTGGAGCTAGGGGCCAACAGGTAGGGGAGGCCTCCTCTGAGGCACCTTACCTGTGACTGGCTGGTGCTGGCATCTCCTGGTCCCGGTGCCTCCGACATCCCGCTAGGTCGCCTGGTGCTGGCCTGTCCCCCAGGCAGCTGTACACCGCACCGCCTTTCAAATTTTGCGCCGCCGTGGTGTGAGGGCCGCAACCGGAAGCGGAAGTTGCAGCCCTGGGCGAAGCCCTGCCCCTTCTGCCGGGAAACCGCCGTTCCGACGTCCGGCCCAGCAAAGTCACCTGACCGCCAGCATGGGAAAGAGCGGGACTCCACCCCGATCCTCTCCAGACCTCACCACGGCCACCCCGACACCCCAACTCGCTGGAGGGGGTCGGGGGGCGAAGAGCAGGTACGTGCCAACCCCCGTCTCCAGGGGTGCGCGCCCACTGCACCGCAGCCCGCCCAGGGAGGATACGCAGCCAGACACTCCGGTCTTCAGTCCTGTCTGCGCCGAGCCTCTCAGCCGGCTATCCTGCCCTCGGCTCCCCTGCCGTCTGTGCGACAGCACTTTGCTCCTCCTCGTGTCTCCCCACCGGAGGAAACACCTGAACTGAGGTCGGAGGGGAGTGGAGATCTTTTATTTTAGGGTGGAGGTGTTTCCTTAGATGGGGAGGAGCCGAGGTCTCTCAAGGTGCTGGCCTGAAAGACAAAAGGGGAAAAAAACCCATGTAGTGTCCCCCCACCTCAAGGATTAAATGCTCAATTAGTCTTGGAGTGCATAGATAAGGAGTAATATTTTACTTTACCTTACATTTGGTTCCAGTATTCTTGCAATACTGTAGGTCCCTGAAGCCTCCTAAGGTGCTTCAGGCTGTGGTTATATGCCTGCCCCCACCTTACACAATGCAGGGTTAATGGCAATGCATTGCATATGATAATACTGAGGCACTGCACACAGAGTGGAGCTTCAGGAAGAGGAAGGGAGTGCCAGAGCTTTCTGGAGCCAAGTCATAGGGCTAAATTAAGTTAGCCTGAATAGGAGCGGACTGACAACTCATGGGGCCCCCGGGCAATAGGGGATCATGGGGCCCCTGTGTCCTTGCCCAAACTCAAAAAAGCCTATAAGAAAGGTACTAGGGGCATCTCCTGGGGCCCCCTACTGACCCCTGGCCCTTGGGCAGTGCCCGAGTTTCCAAATGGTCAGTCCGCCCCTGAGCCTGACCATCAACCCCTGGACTAAATAAGGAATTATCCCTTACAGTGCAGGGAGGGGGCACACTCCAAGAGTTGTTTTTGTCACATCTTCAGAGTTCACCAAACACCTTACAAATCTAACTGTACAATCTTTGTACAATTAATTTTAGATTTACTACATGCCATATAAAAATAAGGACATGCCCAAACTATCCAATCCATTCTTATCCAATCAGACAAGCTCTTGCAACACATAGTTGTCAGATCTAAAAAAGATTGTATAGTCAGATTGTAACCAATGTGGTGAGCTTTACATATACATGTAAAATTGCCTTTAGATATATTAACAGCTATTGCATGTAGAGTAAGGACCCACTTGGTTGGATATAAATTGAATGAATTGTTTATACAGGCCCCCAAATAAATGAATGGTAAATCTAAATATAGCACTACCCCCTTAGAAGATGCTGAAGTTTTTGGCCCCCCTATAGCCCTGCACAGTCAGGCCTTCTGCTGGGCTGGTTCCTTCCCTAGCTCCACAGGTGGTCTTCCCTCCGGGGACCGGTGAGGCCAAGTGATCCTCCTTTCCAGGTCCCAGTCTCAAGGTAGGCCCCTTCCAACTGGACCCCCTCCCAGGCTCCTGCATCTTAGCCTTCCTCACATCTTCCACCTAAACTCTCCTGCTGCTGAGCAGGCTCAATCACACTTAAAGGCTGCCCTGGCCCCATGCCAAGCTTCCTGCTTAGTCCTCAAAGTGTTTAGACCAACCCCACCCACTGCCTCCAGAATCCTCTCCAAGACTCCACAGCACGAGGAGGTTTCAAGGAACTGACCTGCAGAGCCTCTCAGCCCTAACCAAAATTTCACCCTGCTGACTTTCCCCAGTCTGCTACTCTACCTTTCTGACTAAAAAAAAAAAAAAAAAACAACTGTAACTAGCTCCCCCTGGCTATCTAGAGGGGAGCTACATAAAGAAAGTCAAAGAGAGATTTGTTTAAGAATGGTTAAGAATTAGGATTAAGGGGATGTTAAGTTAAAGGTGAGCTCCAGTTCCCATAATCATTTTTTTAAATTCCCCTGTGAATTTTATTACTTGTACATATAAATTAGAATACTGTTGGAACAGTATTCGTGCTGGTTAGTTTAAAACCTTTAAAAATGAACCTGATCTCAGAAGCATGCAGATGGCCATCTAGGATGTGGGCATCTGAAGGCCACTTGTGTCTTTTTCCAGGATTCAATGCAGCTGGCTACCCAGTAAGGACACTGCAGGGTGCCTTGGCAATGGCGGCAGCGGTGTAAGTAACCTCCCCATTGTTTTGGCAACCTGTAAAACACATTTCATTATTAGACTTCCCAAAGAATCCTGGGATAGATGATGCCGATATCCCAGAAGTCAATGGGAATTGCCTATTGACATCATCACCTAGGAGGCCGAGACAGGAAGTGCCGTCCAAAGAATAATAAAGGTATTTAGAAACACACAAAAAATCAATAATTTCCATTTTGCACTGTACATTGGGGGGGGGGGGGGTGCACTGGAAATATTGGAAGTTTAACCTCCCTGGAGGTATTCCTGAGTGTAGCTCAGGTTAAAGTCTCAGCACCACCATGCGGTAACCCCGAGCTACACTCTGGAATGCCTTGCAGCGTTGCTCCGGGATCTCTCCTTCACTTACCTTGTTCTGCGCTCCCGCGATGTCCCTCCTGCAGTGTACCCTGCAATGTCCTCCGGCCGATGCTGGCATATGTTTTCCGGGTTCCGTTCCCTGCGACGTCAGAACGTACGGGGGACAGAACTGGCAGGAAATTTGAAAATTTTAAAAGTGACATTCACTAAATTCACTAGAATCACATAGTAAAACATTACTGTATCAAAGCATTTCACATAAATTTTGTCCCTAGTGCTTTGTCCTGTGCCCTGCCTGCATTTTTACTGTTTTTTCTGCCTGGAAACTGAGAAATTTCCATGGTGTCCAAAAAGCATCCCTTTAGGTCAAAAGCGGTTTTAGACCAGCTAGAGAACAGCGATAGTAAATCAGAACCACTTGCAGAATTGAGTGATAATGATTCGTGGGGAAATTTGTCATCAGACACTGAAAACGATTCTGCGACTAAGCTTAGTCATGTGCGAACTTGGCTCTCCATTTCAAATTTCAGTTTTATTGGTTTGATTATATTATTGAATTAAATGTATTAATATATTATTTTTTATGATCATAATTTATGATTTTGTGTTTCAAATTTTAACATACCCGGGATGTTTACTAGACTCTTGTTCAGACAGATTTCAGTAAGTTTTTCCTAAAAATTACAGGCCTACAATAAAAAAACGACATATTTCCATACAAAAAAAGTACCGCTTTGAGCACAGAAATATGGACATAATCAAACCGATAGGGAGGCTACAAAAAGACTGGAACTCCACTTTAAGGGTTATGCTTAGTGGTTGGGTCAAAGGTCATGATTAGTGGTTAAGCTGAGGTCAAAGATTTTATTTAACTTTTAAATTGTGGTGTAGAGTATCAGAGTGAAGTTAAATTATTTACATAAACTTTCAGGAGTTAGAAATAAATTCCTTCATGCAGACACCAACATACCAGAAGCAACCATTCAAATTTTTAAGGTCTGTATTACCAAAATGTAGGCTGTGAGATCCAAATCCTTATGGTCTACATTGAGGGGAGCTCCCTCAGGTCAAGAGTGCTTGGCAAGGATTACAGTAAATTGTATTAAAAGCTCGACTGATCAGAGGAAATGTACTCATTTCAAGAGTGTACAGCTTATTCTATGTAAACATCATGATGTCACTGGGCTATTATTAAATACTGCACTGAGAAGAAGGGACTGCTAATTGAGAAGGCCAGCTCCATCAAAACATTTTTTTTTCAGTCTTGCGTAGTTGTATATACTGAAAGCTGAGCTACAACTTTGTGTGATTCCATCGAGAAGTCTCCCCTAAAATTTCCGGTCCTAAACTAATAGTGTCAAATAATGTCATTTTTCTTGATAAATATATAAAAAAATATAGAGAAACCAGCTTTGGCAAAGTGACATCATCATTATGACCATTTTGGAGGGGGCAGAAGCATTTACTACTCTGATTAAATGTAATCTTGGTAGTATTTAGATAAATTGGCAACTGATGTAACCTACCCAAATCAGAATTACTATGTTTCAGTTGACATGTAATATATGCATTATTATGGGTGTATTTAACCACTTCAATACCGGGCACTTTCACCCTCTTCCTGCCCAGACAATTATATGGTCATGCAACACTGTACCCATATAATATTTTTATCATTTTGTTTCACACAAATACAGGTTTCTTTTGTTAGTATTTAATTACCACTGGGGTTGTTTTGTTAAATAAACAAAGACTGAAAATTTTGAAAAAAAAAGCATTTTTCTTAGTCTCTGATATAAAATTTAGCAAATAAATGATCTTTCTTCATACATTTAGGCCAGAATGTATCATACTGCATTTCTTTGGTGAAAATAACCCAAATCAGTATATACTATTTAGCCTGTAGGAAAGTTAAAGTCCACAAACAATGGTATATATTTGAAAATCAATCAATTCTAATCTACTGACAGTCTATCCCATTTCTTGAGGCCCAAAAATGTCAGAATAGTATAAATATCCCACAAATGACCCCTATTTGGAAAGTAGACAGTCCAAAGTATTTAGTAAGAGGCTTGTTTTTTGAAATTGTAATATTTTTTATCATAATTTTTTGGAAAGTGAAAAAATTTTAAAAAATCTTTTATCACTATTTTTTTTTTTACATACTGTCAACAGTGCAGTACAGTTTCATCATACTGGGGCTTTTTGTGTTTTTTTTTTAACACACTATGACCAGTGCAATACAGTGTTACCATAGTAATATTGTACTACTCTAGGGAAGTGATCCAGATTTTTTTGTATTTTTACACATTATGATTGCTTTTAACAGTGAATTCAATGTTACTGAATGCAATTGATTAATTCAGTGTGTATTGTGATTCGCTGTGATTGACCACAGCTATTCACAAGGTACAGATGGGCTGTGATAGGTCCTGCCTGTACCATGTAATCACTGTGACCAATCACAGCTAGCAACACAATTGTACACAATGAATGACATGAATTGAAACCATTCATTGCTTAAAATTGTCATGTGATCTGCTGTGATTGGTCACAGTGACCACATGGTACCGGCAGCAGCCCAGTTATGTCATCAGCTGTGACACAGCCGATGACAGAACCAGGGGCGGACTGACCATTTGGAAACTTGGGCACTGCCCGAAGGCCTGGGGTCAGTAGGGGGCCCCATGAGATGCCCCTGGTACCTTTTTCATAGGCTTTTTTGAGTTTGGGCAAGGACACATGATCCCCTATTGCCTGGGGGCCCCATGAGTTGCCAGTCCGCCCCTGGACAGAACACGCTGCAGTGCAGCCGCACATGAGGTGCATTCTCGGAGGACATCATATGATGTCCACCCGAAATTATGAAAGTCCCGCACGCCAATAATTTTACAATTGGTCCGGGCGGGAAGTGGTTAATAACATGGTGCAAATACGAACACTGGTGTCTAAGTGACAATGACAGCCAATGAAAATTCTGTTTTGTTAGCTTAGGATGGGAGGTTTGAAGGATCTGGCTCTTATTAGACAGTACATATTTTTTTATCAGTACTCAATGGAAGGTTTAATGCATGCGTTTAGCCAAAAGTTGTTTTTTTTTGTTTTGGATAGAATAGGAAAGAGATAGAGACTGTCAGGTTTTTATTACTGTCTTTTATTACGGTCTTGGCTGGGGAGATTTATCCTCTCTATTTGTATTGGTGACCAATGGCCCTGGGACTGAAAGTGAGGAAAAATCTCAAATGTTACAACTCTTACCAATACAGGAAGTAACAACCGTTTAGAAGGGGGGACTGCCTCACTTTCTAGAGATTATCTCTCACTTCTTAGGGTGTTTCCAGGACAGGTCGTAAAGAGAAATCTATTAAATGGAACATAGATGACAAAACGTAAACTGACAGGGGTTTTAACTCTTCCCATCTCTAGCCAATTTTTTTTATATTTTGGCTATACATACACATTTTATACATTCATTGAAAATGTATTACAGGTACTGTATATAGCACCAGCAATGTACTTAGCGCTTTACATATACTGTATATATTGTACATTCACATTATAGATCATACAGTCCCCATCCTCAACGAGCATACATCTAAGGTCATACATTATATATATATATATATATATATATATATATATATATATATTAGGGCTAATTTAGACAGGAGCCAATTAACCTACCAGCATGTCTTTGGAGTGTGAGAAGAAGCAGAAGTACCCATAGGAAATCCAGGCAAGCACAGGGAGAAATTGCAAACTCCAGGCAGGTGGTGCCATGGTTGTGATTCGAAGCAAAGACCTTAGTGCTGCCAGGTGGAAACGCGAACCATTCAGCCACTGTGCTGCCACATACCAATTTAAGCCATTGTTGATCCATTAGGATCTATTAAGCTATTTGTGAACCATCTCCCAGCTTTACCCATTCATTCATTGTACCTCTAAAATGGTACAAAAAGATTTGACGTACAGAAAAAAATATGTATATCTATGGCCAGCTTAACTCTATCAGTCAGTATTCTCCACAGCATCAAGCATATTGAAGAGATAACCAGAGACTAGAAATTGCAATGCTGTAACTCACCCTTTTCTGTATTTTTCCTATATAGAGAAAACAGGCTGGGTCATAGCTTCCAACTGTCTTTCATTTGGAGGGATTTCCCCTTTTTGGTAATCAAGTCCTTCTATCCTTTACCGGCTCTGATGTACCAAAGTCATAAACACTTTTTTTCTAACTATTAAGAGGGTTACACTACACTAAACATTTCATTAAACCTCTAAATCATTGCATTTGCTATACAGCTGCATGTAATTGTTTAGGTGTTGTGAGCTCGGGATAGGCAGCTGGGATATACAGTATGCTTCCTGGGGTAAGCAGTCTTTCAGGCACAGATACCAAATTCAGTGAGATTAGTGGCAAACAGTGAAGGTGTTTATTAGTGCTATTTCCACAATGATATACAAAGTGCTGTACATTGTTTAACCAAAATAAACAGGGCAAGAAAATATCAAACAAAACCTAGCTGTGTCCCGGCTCTCATTACACAGTAATGCAGGTCCTAACTATCAGACCAATCAAGCCTACCACTTGTCAGCCACAACATACACAGCTAGTTTCCACCAACCTTTCAGCTCTCCAGACAGTACTTGTCTGATTCCCAGGCTGAGAGCTCTGGCTACAGGTCCCAGGTGGATTTTATTGCCTATGGAGAGAGGTAAACCCTGCACTGGACCTCATATCAGAGATCCCTAAAGGTATAGGTCAGGAACCTGGGAGATGTATAAACACTGAACAGGACTTTCCCAGGGTTCATTTGGGACTCTCTGCCACAGTGAGTTCTCTATTTTACAGGCTGCAGGTTTGATTACTCCTCCTGCATTCTAGAACCTACTGTATGGTTCTGGAACATAGGTGAGAAGTGAGGCAAATGAACAGCCTGAACAAATATACTATATCAGCCAATCCCTGTAGGAAGATAGCATAGATGAGTGATGGGAAACTGTATAAATAGTTTGAGACTTAAAACAGTCTTGTCTTGTCCTGGAGAGGGAAAGTCTAGCCTAGAGGGCATGCTGCCCTCTTGGGCAGTCAGCACCTGCTCCTGCTTTCTGCTGCTCATCAATGTCCTCACCCTGCTGGTCTGGGGACCCATTCTACAGTTACTTTGCTGAAGCTGAACAAGAGGATTTTGGAATCTGGAAGATATTGGAAGGAGGCACCCTATTATCTAAGGACATTAGCGAGTACAGATCTCTGTGAGAAATCCTTGAGACTGTGTGCTGCTGCAATACTTCTTGCAATAGAGTCAGCCTATTTCAGTTCTACCTAAAGGGAATGCACTATTATAGTGTTCCTAAAAAGCACAGTCAAATATTTTCTGAAAGGACTCATGCTCACACTTCTAAAAGGAAGATTAGTGTTGCTAGAACTTACTGGAGTATCCTACAGTTACCCTCTACATATCCACGTTCAAGATTTCATTAAATCCTCAAAACATCATACCCCTAGACTGGTTAATGAGCCTTAAGAGTGACTTGAACTTTGTTCTTGGCTGCCTTGCAACTATTGGGAAAAGAACCCTAGGCAATCATACAGCATCTCCTATGGTTGTAGTGCTACAGTCTACATAATTAGGGACATGATAGGATAATGTCCTTGATTTTAAAATTGGTGTTATAATATGTTATTTCTTGCCATCTCCAAAGTTGGGAGATATGGGCTAGATGACAATATTTTTTTTATAGACTAGAGCTGGAAATACACTGCTAGGATTTTTAAACGATTGTTGGTGTGTAAAATCTTGTCAATACATTTGATAATGCCAACATAGACTAAGTAAAGTTCTGCTATGATACAATATGAGCAGGCAGGTATTTTATTGCAGAAGAGACATGCAATGTCACTTCTGCAATAAAACACACCTACCTACCTGCTCACAATGATCCCTGGACTGTAAAATGAGCTGCGACAGAGGAGTTCAGTTTACAGCGGAGCGGATGATCCAATGGGATCACTAGCTTGTTCACATGTGCAGGAGTGACATCATCCTGCACCTGCCAATGAAGATGGCCGAAACCTGTCCAGCACCAGTGAGGGAGTGTTTAACAAACGTTGTTTGAAAGTACTTCAACATTTAGTTTGCTTTTAACATTTGATTTTGTTATGAATGGAATTTCCCTGAACAAAAAACACATTCACTGTTAGAAATGTGTTCATTCAAGCAAAAATTTTCATTTTGTTTCTTACAATTTTCTTATCAGTACGGTCAAAAACAAATGTGGATTATACCCCACTAACCAAAGAGAATGGAAAAAATGTTCCAAAAATTAAAAATGTCAAAAGAAATTCTACTAGTGTATGGTCAGTCTAAGCTAGTTACTTATGGTCAAAACTGAGGACATTACAAAAAGTGAGTAGAGGAAAACTCAATCATCATCAATTGTTATAATCTGGGGTTATTAAAAGTGTTACAGTTTTCTTGTAAATTATATACTGTATTTGTAAAAAAGGCAATAGTCTCACTCTCACTTTATCTGAAAAGCAAACCACTATTGTATAAATTGCCACATGAACATGGTAATCAAAATCATTAGAAAGTAATTACACATGAAAGTGTCAACTATTTTTAATACGAGTATCAAACATATACATACTGTAGATTATAATAAAAGGGCATTGAAATGGATACTGTACAAGTGCTCTCACATAATTAACATATATATATCGTTGCTGTGACATGTATGATACCCTAAAAGGGGCTTTCCTGTTTACGATACAGCTACACTTTAGGTAGAAAATCCAATCACCTCCATAAACGTATCTAACGTAGAACTCCATCCTGGTCAGAAACGTTTTCTCCATAAGCATGAATGAACTCTAAATGCAGAGTATAGACACTACAAAAACAGTTCAAGTCAAGTCAAAGTTACTCACAGGCCAAATGTGAAGCTGTACAATAAATGGAAACCTCTATGGACCAAGATGGATGGATGGATAGAAAATTCCCATAGTCTTACAATGAATAGCAGTAAGGCAATCTTCCTACACTTGACTGTGCAGTTACAATGGTGGCTGTAGACCAGAGACATGTTTTGTGTTATTATTAAAGTATAACACTAAGCTTAGATCTATTATTAAAGTATACTAGATCTAAGCTTAGTGTGATAATGCAAAAATGCCTGATTTTGCTAGGAGCTGCTGGAAAATGGGCCTGATCCTTATTACCACCCATACATGTCAAAAGCTAATGGGGAATTACCAGCAGAATAATTATGAGCAAACTGAAAAAGCAGTGGAATCAACTCTCCTGAAATTTTGCATGCACGTGTGTCTGGTCTGTTTAAAATTATGCAATTCATAAATCATGACTTGAGAACATGAGAATTGGTTGAATCTCTGTAAATCTGCAGGAAATATTAAGGAGAATCAACAGTAGCCAGCTTAGTGAGTTTCCTGATTCAGTTACTATTGATCATTGCGTGCTTCCTTAAGTCCTGGTGCTCTAAGAAGTGCAATAAGTTGGTCACCTGATTGAGTTCTGCTTCATGAATTTATAAAGACTCCCAGGATGTATGTACATAAACAAGTCATTGATATTATAAGTCACAACATGACTTTGATATCTTCATACGTGTGAGCATTAGCATTTCAATTGTTACAAGTCCACCAAATTTATATCTAATGTATAAGTACATGTAATATATATATCTTACGATCAGGGGCGGACTGACCATTTGGAAACTCGGGCACTGCCTGAGGGCCCAGGGTCAGTAGGGGGCCCCATGAGATGCCCCTGGTACCTTTTTCATAGGCTTTTTTGAGTTTGGGCAAGGACACAGGGGCCCCATGATCCCATATTGCCCAGGGGCCCCATGAGTTGTCAGTCCACCCCTGCTTACGATGTTATTATTTTGCATCTGTGTAATTTTCTTGCAGTGAATTTAACTGCTCATATGCTGCCTCTTAACACACATTTCTTCCATGATCTGAACTTGGAGAACCAGGCAAAGCTGAACCACATTTGATGGCAAGAGGATGCTTTTCTGGTTCTTCCTGGGTTTTTAGGCCGCCTCTGTGTCCGCCCTACACACCTCTCAACCAATAACTTTACTTCTTGCTTCACGTTACTATTAAGGAGACCATAGATGACAGGATTGATGCAAGTCGAAATCATGGCTAACAAATGACACAAGGAGAAGATAAGGTTGTGGTAGCACACAGAAATCAATTGGTGGTTCCATTCCACAATAATATTAAAAATATGAAGTGGCAAATTGCAAATGGCAAATGCTCCAAGCATGGACCCTAACATAATGTTGATTCTTCTCATGTGGCTATAGCTCCTTCCTAACAGACCTTCCCTACGGCGCAAATACACAGATATCCGGAGGTAGCAACATATTATGAAGCAAAGTGGCACGACATACTGCAAGAGCAAAATTGTCACAGTGTATGCTCTCCTCTCCTGAACAGAGGTCCACTTCTCCAAGCAAACAGACTTGTCTGCAAGTGAGTCCAAAACATTTGAAATATTTTTGTGAATGCCATCTGTCAAATCTACAGCATTGACCAATGGCACAGCTAGAAGAGAAGCCACACCCCAAACAAGTAGTATAGCTATGTAAGCTTGGATGACACTAGGTTTCCATCCAGTTGGGTGCAGGATAAGTTGGTGTCTTTCCAAAGCAATGAGGGCTAGGATCATGATTGATACTGTAACTGATGCACACATGACAAAATTGGTGGTCTTGCATAAGCACCGACCAAACATCCAGTAATCCATGATGGTGTAGACAGCAGTGAAGGGTAAGCAGAAGATTCCTACAAGAATGTCAGAGAAGGCTAGATTGGCAATAAGAATGTTAGTCACATTGCCCTTTTCTTTTCTTCGAAAGAGTACATACATCAAGGAGCTATTTCCCAGCAAGCCCAGGACGATCACCAGGCTGTAAGATGTTCCAAGAAAGGGTGTAATGTCAGGTACATGTCGACATTTATTCATTATAAGTTTCTGAAAATTGAGGGCTGTGGAGAACTTGTCAGTGAGAAGTGAGTGGTTCATCCTGTGTGGAAAAAAAGAGAGAGAAAACATCCATTATATTCAAATTTGTGGTGAAATTTCTCTCTGATTAGCACTCAATTCTGCCCTAAACTGATATCTCTGTTTTAGGTTTTGAAATTGTATAATGAATCACACGCTGGTTCTTTTATCTCTGAAAGACACCAAAGCTGACCATGAATGGATTTCCAGGGGGCTGATCGAAAAAAAAAAAAAAACAACAACGGATTCACACATCCACAAGTCTCTGCTGAACTGGCTGAATTTCGATTGATCTCTGGCCAGCTTAAGGAATCTTTTTCCTGCAATAGTTTGTTACCCACTCTGTAGGGCCATATGGGGAAAGTCATTCTCACCAACAAAAGCCAGAAAAGGCATCTGATTCCTTGTTTAGCATTCTATATAATGTAAAATAAATTAATTTAATGTTTTAGCCATAGAGACCATCATTTACCATTGTGGCATGATGGTAAACTCTGAAACATAGGTTTTATCATCAGAATATCTAAGATATATTAGGCCATCAGTTCACCAACATCTATCCAAAACAAGAATTTAATTATTAGGGTAACAAGGATGAAAATTTTAAACTAAAAAATGAAGATTTGATATGTTATAAGAACACATTTAGAAATGTTAATTGTGCCTAAATTGTATGTAAGTTTGCCAAGGCACTCCCGTGTGACAAGCTACATAGTTACATAGTTAGTCTGGCTGAAAAAAGACAAAAGTCCATCCAGTTCAACCATTAAAAGAAAAAAAGTTATAATCCTATACCCACAGTTGATCCAGAGGAAGGCAAAAAAATCCAGCAAAGCATGATCCAATTTGCTCATGCAGAGAAAAAAAAATCCCTGGATCAACTTTACCTATAAATATTAATATCTAAGAAAGAATCCAGCACAAACATTTTAAAACAAAATTGGTAAAATGTGATTTTCCTGTGCACCATAAAATTTGTCAACCTGTCCAATCTCATGAAACCAATTGACTCACTTCTCTAGTTCAGCTCAATAATTAGTGGGTGTTTATAGCCAGAATTCAGTACGACAGATCCAGCCTCATCCTGTGCAGAGATTTTCCAGTTTGTAGAAAAGCATTCTAAGCAGCAGTGGGTTCAGAGGGATTGTCACTGGGGTGGTCAACTCCACAAATATCCTTCAAACAGTAGCTGCCATCATGTGTTGTAATAGAAACATGCACCATTTACAGCATGTTTTATATATTTTAACATTTTTATTGAAATGTTATGAAGGATAACAAAGATAACAGTTGAACAGTAGTCATATCTCAGTGCATAGGCATGATAGAAAAACATGAGTTTGTTAGAGTTGTAACAATTTTGACTTTAAGAAATGTCTGCGAAACTCACTGTCACGTCAGACAGGAAGGTAACAGAGCTAAAAATATGGGTTCTTCAAAAAGGCAAGGTTTTCTTTAAATTTCTTATTTAGAGCAGTTAAATAATCAGCTTAATGACAACAACAGCAGTAAAACAAATGGGATTAAAAATGAAAGGTAATTGGCAAGGTTTGCCTGGATTTTGCTTCCTGTGTCACTTCAGAGTGTTGATACACTAATGAATTGCTGGCTCTTATAACTGACTCAGCATTTGTGCACAGTTTTGATGGAGTGGAGAGTTCCTAGCTGTCAATAGCAGCAATGTTTTTTGGACCCTCTAGCACAGGTATCAAGCTGGCGACTCTCCAGCTGTCTCCAAACTACAAGTCCCATGAGGCATTGCGAGAATGACAGTTACAAGCATTACTCCCAAAGGCAGAGGCATGATGGCACTTGTAGTTTCGCAACAGCTGGAGGGCCACCAGTTTGACACCCTTGAGGATTTCACTGAGCCAACCTCTATTAAATCAAGAGGTGTGTTTTATGATGAAGTTTATTATAATATTTCAGCAGACACTCCTCCAAGGACAGATTTTCTAAATACATCAATATTTCCAGACAATCATTTTTTTTATGTTAACCAATATATTGTACAAAATGAAATTTTGGTTTACTAAAGTCCCAACATGGTATAATCAGGATACGCACATCACGCAGGGGGTATAATGTGACCAGGTCATATTCTGGAAATTAAGACATACTGTAGACATGGCTGGTATCAAACTGATTGTTTGTTTTTTTCTTATACATTTGGGTAGACAATTGTAATGAATCAAGTAAATTATAAGGATTTATAGAATATGGATGTATTCAGGTTTTTTTGCAATAAAGAGAATGTCAGACCAGCAATTGTATGGTTTCACACCATTTACCATAGCTATTAGTAGGCTCTGGCTTAATGAAGGTTTATGCTTAATGAAGGTGCCCAGTTATTTATCGGATGCCTTAGAGTACTTTTTGAGAACTTGCAGACCCTGCTATGTTCTGTTTATGATTCCAACCTGATCTGTCTTACAACGATTATTTTAGTGGGGGGGGGGGTTATATGAGATGTGTCTTACAACTTTGCTTGTCCCCATACACACACAAGATATAAAGCTCATCACTTGTCACTGACTTGCAAATTATGGAGAAATGGCACTGTGCTCAGCATGACTTCTCTGTCATCTCCACTTTCTATTAGTTTGGGATTGTCAGATTTCATTATTGTCAGAGTCTGCTGTTGCCTGATTTAAAAGATGCAAAAAAGATGCGAAACCTGGACCCTGCCCCCTTCCACTCTGAAGCTGACCAACTTTATGACAGTATCCTTCCTCTCTCCTGCCCTGACCTGGCCACTACTGTTTATAACAACTCACTGTCAGCCGCTCTTGACTCCTTAGCACCCCTAACCACACAAAACATTAGACCCTGACTGCTTCAACCCTGGCAGAATGACCATACCAAAAATCTCAAGCGACGCAGTCGTGCGCTGGAGCGACTATGGCGCAAAACCAGATCCCAACAAGTGTTTACCCGATATAAGTCCACCTTCCGCACCTACACCTCCTCCCTCCACGCTGCCAAGCAAGCCTACTTTGTAACCCTCATCAATACCCCCTCCTCCAGTCCTCGCCGGCTCTTCTCTACTTTTAACTCTCTACTCTCTCCGCCCCCACCTCCACCCAGTACCTCACTCACCGCCCACGAGATTGCTAACCACTTCCAAAGCAAGATCGACGAAATTCGTAGGGACATCACCACTGCTCAGACTTCTGCCCCACCTAGCATCCCTCACACGAAAACCCCCTCAACACTCCTTTCCTTCGTTCTTACCACTGTTCAGACCTCCACCCCACCCAACATTCCTCACACTAAAACCCCCTCAACACTCCACTCCTTCGACCCTGCTACCACTGAAGGGTCACTAAGGTCTTCTCTGAAGCTCGCCTTACCACCTGCCCCCTTGACCCTGTCTCCACACAACTCCTACGATCACCCTCCTCCTCCATCCTACGCTCCCTCACTCATATCTTTAATCTCTCCCTCTCTACTGGCGCATTCCCCTACCCTCTGAAGCACGCACACATCACTCCCATACTTAAAAAACCCTCCCTGGATCCCACCAACCTAAACAACCTTAGACCCATCTCCCTGCTGCCATTTACATCCAAACTCCTTGAGCGCTTAGTCTATAATCACCTGAGTTCCCACCTCACCGACAATAACCTCCTTGATCCCCTACAGTCTGGCTTCCATCCCCTTCACTCCACCGAACCGCCCTACTCAAACTCACCAACAACCTGCTAACCGCCAAAGCTAATGGCCACAACTCAGTGCTCCTACTCCTCGACCTCTCCGTGGCTTTCGACGCGGTCGACCACCCCCTCCTCCTCAACAAACTACACTCTCTTGGCCTCAGAGACTCCGCTCTCTCCTGGCTCTCTTCCTATCTATCACTGCGCTCCTTCAGTGTTACCTATAATGCTGCCACCTCCCCCTCACTCCCCCTCTCTGTTGGGGTCCCTCAAGGTACTGTCCTCGGGCCCCTTCTCTTCCCCATCTACACCTCCTCCCTTGGCCAACTGATACACTCCCACGGCTTCAACTACCATCTCTATGCCGATGACACACAAATCTACCTCTCTACCCCTCGTCTCACCTCTTCAGTCTTCGCCCGAATCACTAGCCTTCTGAACGACATATCAGATTGGATGTCACGCCACTTCCTCAAATTAAACCTTTCCAAAACCGAGCTCCTAGTTTTCCCCCCAGCCCCCACTATCCCCTCCCTCCTAGATTGTAAGCTCCAAGCAGCAGGGCCCCTCGAAACCCTCGTCTATTGTATTGTATTGTTACTGTGCTGTCTCGTGTACTGTCTCCCATTGTACAGCACTGAGCAAACTGTTGGCGCTATATAAATACTGTATAATAATAATAATAACAACAACAATAATAGTGAATCGGATTTCATCGTGGACTTTGCATTTTTTGTCTGTTATGTCAACAGGTTCACTATCCCTATGTAACAAAATGAGTCAAAGCAGTATTCCAGGGGAGGGGGTGCTCCACACTCGCTACCTCCACGTGGCAACTGTTAGACAGAGTGATCTCTGCCTGACAGTAAAAGTACAGTCTCAACCCAATACTGACCACCAATGAAAGAGGGGTGGATCATTTATATTTCTACTGACCCCATAAAAGGAGGGTTTATTTTTGCTTCCACTAATACTGATGCTGGGGATTATTAATGCAGCCACTGGGAGTTAAACTGTGAAGCAATATCTACTTTATTGGACAAGCATCTAAGTGTTCAGAATTTGGCGAGCTGCATGCTCCACACTTTTTTAGCTAATATCAGGAGTTAGATTGCTAAAACCTTGAGGGCCAATTTACATTTCTGCATTGCAAAAACATGCATGGCAGTGCACTAAAGTGCATTGCAGTGTGTTGCAGCAAATATTTTGTGGCATATTATATATAATTTTTGGGACTTTTTGGTACATTTCATTATTTTTAATAGGCTATCATAATGCAATGCATGCTAACATGCAAAATAATCAGAGCATGTGCATGAATGGACCGCACAAATGGAAATGGATCCTTGGGGAAGCATTGGGGTAAAAAGAACATTTACTTTTCCTATACCCAGCAAAGAAACAAGTGATCTGCACAGGAGGCACAATAGAATGCTGATACTCACCCTGTCAACACTCTCTCTTGAGAAAGACTTCCAGGAACAGGGAACACATAATAATGCCTATATTACCACAGGCTGTAGTGGTGTCAGATAAGGGCAGGCCTTCTAAGCCCTGTGCAGGTTTCCACATTTGGAATGTAAAATGGGTTAGGGCAGTATGAACAGGCATTATATAGCACAAACATGATGTAATTTTTTATATATATATATATATATATATATATATATATATATATAAATAATGTATATTCAATATGTATATTTATATTGACAAATTATAAAAAGCAGCAATTTTGACTGTATTTACTGTGAATGCTTCCATTCATTCAAACAAGGAATTACCATATTACCATTAGAGTATTCCACCTCTGACTGGTGGTTAGTAAGTGCAGGCAGGGGTCTTGGAAGTTACAAACTATACTATATGAAGACGTGTACTGGGAAACAGTCCAAATTACCAACCAGTGGAAGCATATTGGGCATATTGCCAGCGGATTGAGTTTTAAACAAAACACTAGTCTTTAATCACATGCTTTCGTGTATGAACAGCTTTAGAAAAATAACATTCAGCATTTGTTTTAACTCTGAGTGTCTAATATGCTGAGCATTTGTCTGTACAATAAAAGACTTTCTCCAATAAGGCCACATTATCTCTACTATCAGCATGCCAGTGATAGCCCTAATTGATTGTTGACATTGTAATCTGTTCACTCTAATTACATTATTCCTTATCGTCATCCCAAACATGTTCCCAAAGCGTATCTGATGTCCAGTACACGCTAATAGATTAAAATTGCGGCAGTTACATATGAAAACATAATGCTGACTCACTCCCTAATCTGCCTTTCTGCACAAATGGTTGGTTTTTTAATATTATAGCAGCCAGGGATTGCTGGCAAGAGTATAATAAATTTGAGTAAATACTCTGAAGAATTTACATACAGTATAGTTACATAGTCGGTAAGGTTGAAGACACTGGTCCATCCAGTGCAACCTGAATGTGTGTGTTTATGTCACTATAATTTTCAGTATCCTAGTACATTGTGTTTGCTTAGAAATGTTTTTTGAATGTTTCCAAACTCCACGCTGACACCACAAACAGTGGAAGGGAGTTCCACATCCTTACCGCTCTAACAGTAAAGAACCCCTAATGCAGTTTTTTAAGATTGAACCACTTCTCATCCTACTTCGTTGTGTGATCATGTGTCTTCTTTAGAAACATTAGTTTAAACAGTTTTCTCCCTATGTATTGTGATCATATCCCCTCCCAAGCGTCTCTTCTCCAGGAAGAATACATTTATTTTTGTAGTTGTTCCTCACAACTGAGGTCCTTCAGCTCCCATATTGGCTTTGTTACCATTATCTGGACTTTCTCTATCTCAGTGACATACTACCTTGAGACTGGTGACCAAAACTAGATGGCATACTCAAGATTTGGCCGAACCAAAGAAAAAAAAAAAAAAAAGAGACAAAAAAAGAACATTTTCCACTTTTAAACAACAGCATGGTTTATTTAAAACAAAAGATATTTACATGGTGTGATAGTAACAGTATGTGCACAGGTGGGCAGATGATTAAAAGCCAGGTCTGAGCATAGGTCAGAGCAGTTGCTGCCATTCAGAGACACAGACTGTGTCTGAAGATAGTGTTGTGCTCCAGCCAGGAAGGGTGACCTGCTCGGGAGACGTGACTCTTTATTGGGAGTACTTCTTGCCCATAGGACTGGGAAAGTCAAGATGGCTGCTTGGGTCCAGAGAGATCGGGAAAGCTGCGTTGACTAGCAAGTTCACAGAGGGGGCCGAAGGGAGTCCTGTGTTCCCGAGAAATGGGAGAGTCCAGGGTGCTGGAAGAACCCTATGCAGTGAGGCCACGAATATGGCCTGATCAGTAGTACTGAAAGCACAGACTGAGCGAGTCTGAGGAGTCCATGGTCGGGGAAACCAAAGTGAGCAGCTGCTGACTAAAGAGCCAAGTGGCTTGGTATTTTTCATTGTTAGTTCCTGAAGGAGGATTCCTTCGTGAGAAACCTACTGTTATAAGGACTTTTTGTCTGTTCCCTGCCATGTTCTTAAACCCAAGTGCCAACTGCCGTGGACTCACTATAAAAACGCATTTACCACTTTGCTCAATGTCCCCCATATCACAATGGGAATTAGCACACTTTTTCCATATGTGACAAGTGGCCTTTCATCATTGTATTTGAGCCACAGAACACCCCACCCCACCCATTGACACTCACCTTCACCATTCTCCCCCACTGTTTTGTTGCTTTGTTATAAGAAGGTTTATTACACTCATTTTCCTTTTAATGACCCTTCCAGTACTAACTAGGAAGATGAGAGGAGAGCAATCTTACTAATAGCAATGGAACAACCACAGCAGTAATTATCTTTAAAGAAGAATATAAGGGAATACAATAAAAGTTGGGCCTATCTACTATTCTTAGCAGTCTGTCCACTGATGGCCAGTCCTGTAGGCTAGGTGAATGTGGATAGAAGTAGGCCACAATGCCTCTGGTTTCTGTCTCTCTCAAATACTGATGGTGGGGTCTCTATGCTGTGTCTTCTAGGGCTTCTTGTTCACATCTTCCTAGGATCTAGTGGAGCTGATTAGTACGGACCACGCATCTGCTTCTTTATTGCAGAGTAGGCTGGGGCTGGCTACTTTGCTCTATGCATGTTCATTCCACGTTTTCCCCACACTCTGATTCCTGACAGACTCCCTGCCTCCTAAGCTCATGTCCTCGGGAATGCTCTCTCCTCCAGACTGTGACAATAATGAGGTCCAATTAACTCCACAGAGTAAAAAGTTCTGAACAGAGTGCACTCCTTTTGCTTAAAAAATGCACAAGTCAGCGACAGGATTTAAAATCTTGTTTGTGAGACACATTTAATATAAACCCCTCACTAGAATACAACTCAGCTGGAGGCAAGCAGGTTATAATAAATCCCATTACATTTCATTAGCAGAAGATTATAAAAATTCTATAAGTATCATAAATCCTGTATAGCCAGAATCCACACAGCCTGTCAATAAACCAAGTCATAAATGGCTAAATGGATGCCTTATAAACCATTAGCAGGATGTCTGTTAATTCAGGCTTAGTTACAAACAAGTGTTTAAAAAATAAGTATAATCAGAATACAAGTGAGTTCAAGACCAAACATGACTATGCTATATTATGTACAGAAGACAAATTGATCACTTTGCATCTCCTAAGTGCACCTGGGTTATATAATGTTTAGTCTTTATCAAGTTGTGATTTCATTCTATGGTTGGTTTTCAGACTGTAAAACATGGTTATATGGAAATGTGGATATACTGAAATTAGAAAAGTGACATTGTGGAAGTGGCACCTGAAATATCATAAACATTCACACTTCTAACCCCCATCCCTCAGCCCTCTTGACTGGGTGAGGATTGGCACAGTGACACCCTCTGGAGGGTAAACAAAAACCTGCTACATCTGCAGCTCAAAGCTCTTAATTTTCTATTGAAATGTTGAACAAATGTTATGTGTCTGGATGCTGATGTGGTCAACCAGAGACCTCCTTGCTCCCTGATATAGTGTCCTATGAGCAGTTGGAAGGAGACACAGTTTTCTGTGCGACACCAAGAATACCTGGTCCCAGATGGCTACTTTGGCTCAATGGGGCTGCAAGCCAGAGGCTACATTGGCACCAAATGAGGCTTTTAGATCAGGCGATATAACCCTCAAATGCATTTGCAGCTGCAAACCAGGTGGGTTGACACTGCCAATTTTAAAGGTTAAACTGTCCTTTCCTCCATGCTAATCAATGATTATCATATCAAGGGGCTGGTTATCTGCTAAACTTCGCCTGTGATCGAAACTGAAGCATAATATTAATGAGTATTCTTTACATGCATTCACAACCAATTGTTTTGGTTCATAGGTACAGGAAAAGGTACAGTAATTTATTTTAGCTTTCCCTCTAGCTAATATGAGAATCCAGACAGTTTTGCAAATACATATACCATGCATTACTTTATGCTGACTGCTAGCACAGCTCATATAGGAACAAGGTAGGAAAGGTTCTATCTACATAATTACATAATTATCTACATAATCTACACCCCCTCCCTCCTAGATTGTAAGCTCGTAAGAGTAGGGCCCTCTTACCCCTCGTACGTTGTTTGTTGTTGTTGTACTGTGCCATGTATTGTCCCCCTATTGTACAGCGCTGAGCAAACCCTTTGGCGCTATATAAACTCGTAGTAATAATAATAATAATAATAATAACATAATTGGAGCATAGCTTTTTACCTGGCTTGGACCACCTGATATGCAGTAATATGGGGCTTGTTCATATAAAATGCAATTCTATACATCTTGCATTTTTTCAAGACAGAAACAGTGTGGTTTATGCAAACAATAATTGGGTCTATCATGTTGATATCTAAAGCTGCCCATTGATTTGACAAAGTGGTTGTCTATGCAGTCATATTCTGAATTGTGTCTAAAGTGCCAGTAGAGAGCAGAAAGGCATCAGCTTATCAGGGAGTAAAAATAGAATTCAGAGCTAATGTTTTTGAACTTGTCCAATCATTTGTTTTACTCAATAGTGGCCAGCTGTCAGAATTAGAGAGAAGTCAGACATGAGTTTATTGTTCAGTCTAACCAAATATGGTTGGATTGGATAGCTGCAATGTTATGTGAAAGGGTACCTTATAGAACAAATGTACTGGAATTATTATTATAGTTGCTTTCATAAGTGAGGCACTGGAAGATGAGGAACATCTCTTGGATACTGCAGTGGAAGTGCAGCTGTCAGTGGACTGTCAGATTGACAGCCAAACCCCACAGATTACATAGGGACAGGATTACTGACACCAGATCCTGATACAAAGAGTGCAACCAGGCTGTCAAAAAGATGCCAAAATCTGCTGATTAAACTGGATTAAGGACTCCTACAATGTAATGTAATGTGGGTCTAGGCTGTCAATTTGACAATTGGGCCCTGCTCTGTGAATGGGAAGCACTGGTAGTGGCCCCTATATGATGAACCCTTTACCGACCTCAATTTTTAAACCCTTCCCCTTCTTTTTAGCTATTTTTCCTCTGCTAATGCACAATGCAGCTTGCTTTACTTCACCTAGTTTGTGTTAAAAAAATAACAAAAATGTGTGAGTATATATATATATATATATATATATATATATATATACACATACACACACACTCACCGGCCAGTTTATTAGATACACCTGTTCAATTGCTTGGTAAACACAAATTGCTAATCAGCCAATCACATGGCAACAACTCAATGCATTTAGGCATCTGGACGTGGTGAAGACGACTTGCTGAAGTTCAAACTGAGTATCAGAATGAGGAAGAAAGGGGATTTAAGGGACTTTGAATCCAGCATGGTTGTTAGTGTCAGACGGGCTGGTCTCATTATTTAAAAATGAGTTATAAGCTATTAGTTCTCATATGGAAAAACATGGTGATCATAATGTTAAGGAAACATTGTTCTTTTTTTACCAAGCTTTTTATCACACTGGTCTAACTATGTTGTGACACCATATGATAGCTAGCCCAGGATTGATAGACAGTCGCTGTTCCTACACTACATTGGCCTGGCTAATAATTGTGGAGGAAGAGTGATAGGAGTTGGTGGGGCAGGGGGTACACAGATCTTTGCTTTGGATGTCAGAGGACCTTCCTGATATTATACTTGTATATTTTTCCCAAAACAATGTGTTCGTTCTAGTGACATGAGAAGTAGAATCCAGGCTACAGGTAAAAGCTGATCCTAAAGGGAACAAGCGCAAATAAAAATACAGGGCAAAAAAAAATAATTTGCCCAATTATGTTAATTTACTGTACACTTCTTGTAAAGCAGACCAAAGAACACTCTGAGACACAGACTCTCTGACTGTGTTTTTCTAAAGCTAATTGTTCTCCAGAATAGCCAAGCAGCATTTGGATCTTCCAACTATTGTTTTATATTTATAGGTAACTTTAGAATACATATGCAAAAACACATACAACTATGATACTGCCTATTAACAATCCTAACTACAAAATTCTGTAAACCATAAAAAAAAATATTTAACAGAAGGCACCTTATGGATAAAACTCAATATATAGTGATTTGTTCTATGTATCTATCTATCTAGCTTTGTGGCTTGAAAATATCCATATGTTACAATGGGAGTTTTTTTCTTTGAGTTTATCATTTTATAATAAATAGACCAAAGCAAAGGCAACATTTCAACCCCAAGTGTTCATTTCAAAATGAACACTTTAAAGAATAGAAATTATCCAAATAATAACTAAAATGTCAACATTGGTTCAATATCATCTCTTTTTCATTGAGGTTGTGATGATTTTTCTGTCTAATAGTAGTGTTTGCAAGGAATGTTTTTTTTCTTACCTTGTAGTTGTTGAAAGAATCAGTGGACAGCAGACCTGGGAATGTTCTGACTCTGAGATTGCCAGCCCTCTGATTGTGTGTATTTGTTTGTACAGTACAAGTGGGCGTAGAGATAGTCAGTCAGACATCCCTATTTCTTATCTTCTATTCATATTACCAGAGCTCTCTCTGTTGGTGAACACAACACTTGCCTATATTATTGTAACCTTCACTATGTATGTATATGTAGATCTGTGTTGAGACATTTAAAGCACAGTTTGATCCTCCTGCGTTGCTGTGTTGCTAGATGACCTTAGCATTGGTGGAAGGCATTTCCTTTCCTGGGCTCAGCTGGTAAAAGAACAGTATTGATTTATGTAGGACAATGTATAGAATTGTCAATACAAAGTACACGTCTGCCAAAGTTAAAGTGTAACTAAAGCCAAATTTTTTTTTCTCTGTTTTAAATATAGTAGAAAACATCTGTATTTGTTGTCCCATTGGGGAAATTTTCCTTTACTCTCTGCTCTGTTGACAAAAAGTGAGATAATTCTACATTTAAATGGTTGTCGCTGAACAAGTGTTTTTATTGGAAGAGTTTCTCACTATTCCTATTCTGATGACAACTTGAAATTTTGGACTTTCCCTTGCTTTTAATTTTGGATTTTCCCTTGCTTTTGGTCCTGGTTAAAAAAAAGGGACACCAGGACAAATAGAGAGAGTGAATCTCCCCAGCAAGGACACCTACAATAAAAACCTGCAAAAAAAAAAAAAAAAACAGAACCCACTATTAACTGGGAAAACTAGTTCTTGGATATGATCTAGGCTTCTATTGCCGTCTATAAACTGCAATATTTACAAAACATACAAGATTTAAACATTGCACATATTTTTATATTCAAGGTCATTTAATTATTTATAAAGATCTATTTTGTGTTGTCCCAGGGGTCGAAATTGCTATTTGTCCAATAGATATGTATTATGAAAAAATGGTAATCTCCTAAATTGTGCTGAATAATTTTGGATATTTGAGGGTGACAACTGCCTCAATGAAGACTATTTTGGTCAATGGAAGGTGGCTATTACAGACAGTGAACAAGAAAAAAAGACAGTCGCAACGAATGCAGTGAATAAACAAAAGAATAAAGCTGTGGATATTCCAAAATTTACCAGTATACCAGGCAGTAATGCAGCAGGCATAATCAGACACACAACCATGCTGTATGACTATGACTACTCACAAAGTATTGTAAGAGACCCACATTCCTGAGACATCTATATCTATTTTAAAAACTCTGCTTTCCAAAAGATAATATGGTAGTATGTAGGTTTATAAAAATTGCCATGCCAGTGTTAGCATAGGATAACTGCATGCTAATAGATCCACATTGTTTCACATGTGAATTATTGCCACCTCATGGACGGAGACCAAACTACTTTACCGGGGCCCCACACATAGAAGAATAACCTATAATAATAATATCCTTTACGCATGTCAGCGACACCTTTCCCAACACCGACTATGGAGACATTTTGAGAGATGCAGCATTGAGTCACTCCACAAGCAAATTTCACACTGTACACTTCATTGTGCCAGGCCAAAACTAAAGAATGGAGCTACCACACTTACTGCACGAAGCTTCGCACAGCGTGGTTTCAGGCCCAGTCCATAAGAGAGTTCCATTCTGCAGTGGGCTCTAATATAGGGACCCAGCCGCTCAGTGGAGCTCCAAGTACTAAGCCAACCGCCATCACTGGCCACCAGAGCTCCCTCTCCCTCTCCCAAACTTGCTGCTCCTTCTTATCACTCCTCACTTCAGAAACTCAAGGGTTAACTTGTAATTGTACATTTTGTTCCCCAGTTCATCAATAAGCAGTTAAAGTAAAGCAAACTAGCATTCATTCCTCAAAAGTAAATAAAGCCAGACATCTTCTTTTAACCAGTACCTTCTTATACTGTAGTAACATAGTTGGCATACATTCCTTTAACAGTTTCCATTGGGGTTCATTGTTCGGTTTTAAAGGGATGAGGTGACAACCCTACCTGTAATGAAGGAGGTGCAGAGTCTAAGTACTAAGCGGGGTTCTCCAGAGCTCCTGATGATGGAGATGGATTTTGATACATGTTAGTACCAAGTTGTGGTCCTCAGGATCACCTTATCAGGAGGTGAGCAAGCTGGGGTCAAGAAGCAGATATAGCAGGGATAAGCAAAAGAGTAGTCAGTAAACAAGCCAAAAGTCTGTAACGAGTGGTTGCAGGTTGGGATCAAGCGGAAGCGTAGTCGAGAAACAAGCCAAAGGTCGGTAATTAGTGGTAGCGAAGATACGGATAGTAGTAAGAGTGACAAGATCAAGATATTGGGTGGAGACAGCACAATAATCTGGCAAAAAGGAAGTGCAGAGACATGGCTTAAATCAAAAAGTTAATGGGAGGTGCAAAGGTTCAAGGTTTAAGATAAACAGGATTCAAGGCAGGATCATTCAAGGAATTGTCCAGGGAACTGTACAGAATCCCAGGTGGCTGAGCAAAAAGAGACATCCCCAGATGCTGCAGAGTTTGCAGGTTCAGATCTGGGACCTGATAGTACTCCCCTACTCCAAGGTTGTCCCCTGGACGTTTATGGCCAGGTTTGTGAGGAAACCTCTGGTGGAATTCTCTTGTTAATCCAAGAGCATGAGTGTTCTCCTCAGGCTCCCATGAATCTTTTTCTGACCCGAATCCTTCCCTTTGCCCCAGATATTGTAATTTATTCCTAAAGATCCTGAAATCATGGGGCATGTCCAAGATGGTACCATGAGCAGACATTTAGCTGCGAGGCTCCCTATTCCTGTCATGATCCTGACTTACCACACGGTGGTGCAGATATCATTGATAGTTTTGACCATTTCTTAGGCATCCATGTCAAATGGAACAAATTGGTGTTTTTTTTTTGTTCCACCCCACCATTCCTCCTTCTGACACACAAAAGCAGCTTCAATAGGTAATGAATTTACCTATTTGGGGGTTTGAGTAGGACCAAAGCTGCTAATTTGGAGAAGAATTGCTCCTTTGGTCTCCCAATTTGCACGTAAATCCTGCACCTGGAGGGAGAGGCTGCAGCAACCCTAAGGAGACGCTCGGGGTGTCTTATTGTATGCACAGGTCAGACACAGGGCCAAATAGTGTTTGACATCTTTCTTGTAACCAGGCCACCAAAAGGAACGTGATCAAAGTTATGTCTTCAAAACCTCAAAATGCCCAGAAAGTTTGGAGTTATGAACCATCTTGAGGGCTTCAAACCAAGCAGATTTCAGTTATATAGAGACGATGACCTTGAATCCAAAACCCATTCATATAGGCCAGGTTAATGTCCTTTGATGGATGGTTAAGAAGTGGGTCATGATCATAAACGCCTCCCTTGAGAAGGCTCAAGAATGTCTTAGAACCTATGGACCCTAGGAAGTTCTTTTGAGGCAGGATTGTGCATTCAGAGTTGTTTTTCCTGGAGAAGCCCAGACAAAATTCATGATAAGGCACCAGTATTACCATTTCTTGACCCAGGTCAATACGAGATAATAAAATCGAACCTGGAAATCAACAGTGACCAACATGCTTGTCTAGAAGACAATCTATTGGTAGAACAAATAAGTTCTAGATTTCTATGATCAGTGAGAACAGTTACAGGATGAATAACCTCCTCCAGCAGATGCCTCCATTCGGAAAAAGCTTCCTTAATTGCAAGCAACTTCTTATTCCCAATTTTTATAGTTCTTTTCAACTGAAGACATTGAGTGAGAAAAATTTGCACAAAGTTGAAGCTGCATCCTTTTTCCTTTTTGTTGAGAAAGGATAGCTCCCACGGCAGAATATGAAGTATCCACTTCCACAATAAAAGGTAGTTCAGGATTGGGTTGTACCAATGTTGGTGCAGAAGTGAAAAGAGTCTTTAGCTTACTAAAGGTAGTCTGTGCCTTAGGTGACTATACAAAGGGTATCCCTTTCTTGTCATTTGCAAAATTGGTGCTGTCACCTTCAAAAAATTCCTTATGATCTTCCTGTAGAAGTTGGCAAATCCAAAAAATCATTGTATTTCCTTAAAGTTTATAGGTACAGGCCAATCCACCATTGTGCTGATCTGGAACTGGATCTGGGTTAATTCAAACTCACTTTTCTCCAGTTTGATGTAAAGTCAGTTCTTCCTTAATCTTTCAAAGACAGCGCAAACATGCTTGCGATGATCCTCCAAGTTAAAAAGACAAGAATATAATCACATCCAAATATGTAATCACAAACTGGTCCAATAGATCTTAAAAAACATCATTAATGAAGTGCTGAACAGTTGTAGGAGCATTGCAAAGCCCAAAAGACAATCAAACACTCGAAATGCCAATATCTGGTTCTGAAGGCAGTCTTCCATTTGTCTCCTTGACAAATGCAGACAAGCCCATATGCCCCCCACAATTCTTTCAAGGAGTTTATAGATTCAGACCTGGGCCCTAACAATGGGCAACTAAATGCTTTTTATAATGTTCAGAAAGCTGTAGTAGCCTCTCTTTTCTTACTTTTCACTTGTGCTGCTTGTCAATGCTGCCAGAGAATAGAGTCTGATCTATAGGGTTAGATTCTATCTGGTTCTAAATTGAGCATAACTAGATAAAAACTTTGCTTCACTTCCCTTTTTTCCTTTCAGAAGCCTTGAAAATGTCAACCTTTTTATATCATGTGATTGCTTTGCAATAGTGTCAGGGCTCCGGGTATGACCAGAGGTGTGTGGACCGACACAGGGAAACACAGACTTCAGGTATAGCATGTAAAACAATATAATTTATTAAGGGCAACACAAACATAAACGCAGTGTAACAAACCAAACCCAAAACTAACACAAATACGTACAACAAGGTGCAACAAACCCAAACCTTAACTGATATATATATATATATAAATATAAATATGGAGCACAACGTCGTCAGGTGGGCCGGGTCGGTAGCTAACGGGCAGACAAGGTACAAGTAGTAGGCAGAAGATTGGTCAGGAGTAGCCGAGGTCGGTGCAGGCAGATTTCAAGCAGAGTCAGGATAAAGCAGAGTCAGGATCAGGCAGGAAGCAGACAGGATGCAGGTACAGGGGCTCATGGGAACAATACACCAAGGCCCTGAGTGCAGGCCTGGCCATTCCTTAAATACACCTCCTGCAATCAGCCTCAGGTGATGGCTTGATTGCAGGAGTGAGCTTCTGGCTGCTGAGAGCACCCGCTGGCCAGCCCTGGTACCACAGCCCACAAGGCAGGTGAGTCCCACCACCATTGGCGAGTCCATTCCTGACAGTACCCCCCCTCAAGGAGCGGCCTCAGGATGCTCCAAACAGTCAGTAAGGGCACATTGGGCTGGGCAGCAGGCACAGGCACACCGGCTGGGCAGCGGGCAGAGGCACACCGGGCTGGGCAGCGGGCACCGGCCCACCGGGTGGGGCAGCGGGCACCGGCCCACCGGGCGGAGCACCGGGCACCGGGCCATCAAGCTCGACAGCGGGCACCGAGTCATCTGGCACGACAGCGGGCACCGAGTCATCTGGCGCGACAGCGGGCACCGAGTCACCAAGCTCGACAGCGGGCACCGAGTCACCAAGTTCGACAGCGGGCACCGAGTCATCTGGCACAACAGCAGGCACCAGGTCACCAAGCTCGACAGCGGGCACTGAGTCACCAAGTTCGACAGCGGGCACCGAGTCATCTGGCACGACAGCGGGCACCGGGTCACCTGGCACGACAGCGGGCACCGAGTCATCTGGCACGACAGCGGGCACCGGGTCACCAAGCTCGACAGCGGGCACTGAGTCACCAAGTTCGACAGCGGGCACCGAGTCATCTGGCACGACAGCGGGCACCGGGTCACATGGCACGACAGCGAGCACCGAGTCATCTGGCACAACAGCGGGCACCGAGTCACCAAGCTCGACAGTGGGCACCGAGTCGCCTGGCACGACAGCGGGCACCGAGTCACCAGGCACGGCAGTGGGCACAAGGTCATCTGGCAGGACAGCGGGCACCGGGTCATCTGGCAGGACAGACAAGACAGCGGGCACCGGGGTGTCAGGCTGGACCGTGGGCATCAGGCTGGACTGTGGGCACCGGGGCGTCAGGCTAGACCGCGGGCACCGGGGCGTCAGGCTGAACCGCGGGCACCGGTTCATCCGGCGGGATCAGGTCATCCGGCTGGATCGGGTCATCAGTCCGGGTAGGATCATCAGGCCGGGTAGGATCATCAGGCTGGGTAGCGTACACTGGGTCATCAGGCATCCGGGCATCAGGCTGAACAGCGGGCACCGGGGCACCAGGCTGGATAACAGAAGGCGGGTTCTCAGACCGCAGGCTGACCGGTTTGGATACTGGCAGGATGGTGCTGGTTGGAAAAAATTTTTCGCTTCTTTTTGTTTTTTGTTACTGGAGCACTGTAAGTAAACGCAGGTCTGTAAACGGAGGGAGCAGCTTCTACAGATGACTTCTTTACAGGGTTAAAGGAAGGATAGGTGCAGCGAGTGGGAACAGGGGACTGACATGTGGTTGATAGCAGGGTATACTGGGCTGTCACTGGGGGTGCTGTGGGAAATGGAGGAAGAGAGCTTTGAGCAGAGGAATGATTAGAAGCAGGACTGGGTTGTTGCAAGCTGACTGAGGCTGGGTGTAACAAATCTGACCATGACTGTAGTATTGGTTGAACAAAGCTCAGCTTACACAAAGCCTGTCTGACCAAAGAATGCACTGCGTTTATACAATCCACTAGCACCTGTTGTGAACATGCTCAATAATGCTCCCAGAAGCAATCCGGATCATCCTCCAACAACCATACCAGTGACTCTACTTGGTCTGCACTAAATGGCGGCAAAAAGTCATCCCTGCTTTCAGGGGTACTAGATGAAGCCAACTCCGCACAAGCCTGAATCAATGGTTGCATCTCAGAGAACTCCGTGCCCTGATCTACTAGGAAATGAGCGATCCGTATGCATTCTAGCAGCTGATCCCTGGTATACTCCTTCAGAGTCTGATAGGCATATTCTCTGTCATCTAAGACTAGCAGAGACAAATACACAACCTCCTCAGGGTGCATCCTTCCCAACAACAAGCCAAGATGGCTTCCCTGTGCAGCCACTTCTGGTCAGGACTGGCCTTGGTGTAATGTCAGGGCTCCGGGTATGACCAGAGGTGTGTGGACCGACACAGGGAAACACAGTCTTCAGGTATAGCGTGTAAAACAATATATAATTTATTAAGGGCAACAAAAACATAAACGCAGTGTAACAAACCAAACCCAAAACTAACACAAATACGTACAACAAGGTGCAACAAACCCAAACCTTAACTGATTTTTATATATATATATATATATATATATATATATATATATATAAATATGGAGCACAACATAGTCAGGCGGGCCGGGTCGGTAGCTAACGGGCAGACAAGGTACAAGGAGTAGGCAGAAGATTGGTCAGGAGTAGCTGAGGTTGGTGCAGGCAGAGTTCAAGCAGAGTCAGTATCAGGCAGGAAGCAGACAGGATGCAGGTACAGGAGCTCATGGGAATAGTACACCAAGGCCCTGACTGCAGGCCTGGCCATTCCTTAAATGCACCTCCTGCAATCAGCCTCAGGTGATGGCTTGATTGCAGGAATAAGCTTCTGGCTGCTGAGAGCACCCGCTGGCCAGCCCTGGTACTGCAGCCCACAAGGCAGGTGAGTCCCACCACCATTGGCGAGTCCATTCCTGACAAATAGTAATCTTTGTTCTTAATTTTGATGATACAGTATGTTTTTCAGATTGCCAACCAATTGTTTCATGATATTTCCACCTCTCTTCCACCAGAATCCCTCATTGCCATCGCCATCATCATAGTCATTTTTTTAATAGGAAATACAGCAATAGGCCTCGAGATGGAGCTAAGTATTTTTGGAAATTTATATGATATTTAGCTCCATCTAGTGACCAAATGTTGTACTTTCCTTTTAAAGTAATAATTTACATTTAAACAGCACAGGATACAATCTATTTACATTCTTTTTTTTTATTTTTTGCCCCATTCACAAAAAACATGCATTGCATTCACTTAAAAAAAAATTACCTGAAAGGGGGTTTATCTCACTTCTTACTCTAGTAATAACCAAGAAAGTTTTGAGTATACATACACTTTAAATACAGTCTACAACAACAGCTGCTGCTCCAAAAAGGCAAACTTGGCTTGCAGATTGCTACCCAATAAGAAATTTAGAATGCATTCTGTGTCACTATCAGTTAGAGCATGCAGAGCAAGAATAGTCTAGATTGGGGAACTCAGTGTAGCACTACCCCTTAGGAATTGCTTAAGTTTTGGGTCCCCCTATAGTCCTGCACGACCAGGTGACACACATTTCCACACAGGCTTGCAACCAGAGTCAGAAATCAGTCCTTGAGGTTTGGTTTTGTTATTTTTATTTAGGGGATTTAAACTGCGATAGGGTTATGGGTGTACAGGATGCCCAAGGGAACTGAAGACAAGTTCCTGGAACTATTTACAAGTCTTCGCTGCAACACAGTCTCTGTTGGAGAGCTAGCCAGTGTCTCCTTAATGTACCACCCCAGACCCTAGATGATCTCCTCTTCCTTCACCCAGGAATCTGAAGGTATCCCTGAACAGGGGATCCGGTTCCTATTGCTTTACAAAATGGACAGTCCCAGATAGGTGGCAAATCTGGTTTCCCACCAGAGTGTTTCTTCCCCTATCCACCCAGTGGGTTGCAGGGGTGCTCACTCTGATTCTCTCCTGTACCACTGATGGGTCGGTGGCTGCTACTAGGTCTTTTAGCTAGGCTGTTCCTTCCCTACTGTACAGATGGGTCTCGCTCTGAGAGCCAGTGAATCTCTGAGCTTTCTTCCTTTCCAGCTCTGCTGCCTGTAGGTGAGCCCCTCTCTCCATCTGGGCCCCCTCCCAGGCTTCTGCCTTCAGCCTCATATCTTCCTCACTGTCTTCCACCCAAACTCTCCTGCAGCTGAGCAGGCTTACTTATTTTTAAGGATTGTTCTTGTCCCTTACCAAGCCTCCTGTTGGGGTTGGCTAGAATCCCTCAAGGGTACAAGTCAGCCACTCCTCAGATCCACCAACTGTCTCTAGGCCTTCCTCCAAAGCTCTACAGCAGGGTGAAATTCCAGAGGGGCTGGCCTGCAGAGCCTCTCAGGGCCTGACCCAAATTTGACCTCCTGACTATTACACCCAGGCTGCTACTCAGCCCTTCTCTCTAACAATTAGATTCTAGCTCCCCCTACCTAACTAGGAGGGTGCTACATTAGGATGCTCCATAGGGCTGAGCACATGTAACTGAGATCTGGCTGGAAACAATTAGCCCAACACCCACAATATATTAAATAAATGGGCTGCATGGTGGCTAAGTGGTTAGCACTTCCACCTATCAGCACTAGGGTTGTTGGTTTGAATTCCAACCATGGCATTACCTGCCTGGAATTTGCATGTTCTCCCTGTGCCTTTGTGATTTTCTTCCCACACTCCAAAGTCTTGCAAAGCATAATCTAATTTGCTCCTGCTGGGAAAAAAAATCCTTCTTGATCCCCTCCGAGAGGCAATCGGATATTCCCTGGATCAACTTTACCTATAAATGTTAGTATCCAGTTATATTCTGTGTATCTAAGAAACAATCCAGTCCTTTTTTGAAACAATCCATTGAGCTGGCCAGAACCAACTCTTGAGGAGTCTATTCCACATTTTCACAGATCTCACTGTGGAGAAACCTTTCCGTGTTTGGAGATTACATTTCTTTTCCTCCAGACGTAAAGAGTGACCCCTTGTCCTCTGTGATGACCTCAGGGTGAATAGCTCTACATCGAGTCCACTTTATGAACCACTGATGTAATTATACATGTTGATCATATCCCCCCTTAATCTTTCCTCATAGCTGATCTCTTCCATGCCTCATATCAGTTTAGTTGCCCTTCTCTGTACTTTCTCCAGTTCCCCAATGTTCTTTTTGTGAATTGGTGCCCAAAACTGAACTGCATATTCCAGATGAGGTATTTGCTAATGATTTTTATTGGGGTAAAATGATATCTCTCTCTCTGGAGTCTATACCTCTTTTAATACAAGAGAGGATTTTGTTCGGTTTAGAAACCGCAGCTTGGCATTGTATGCCATTATTAAGCTTGTGATCTACCAGAACTCCCAGATCCTTCCATTGATTCCCTCAGTTGTACCCCCCTAGTATGTATGATGCATGCATATTCTTAGCCCCCAAGTGGATAACCTTACATTTATCAACATTAAACCTCATTTGCCACATAGTTGACCAATTAAACAGTGCATTGAGGTTGGCTTGTACGTTATTCCACTGCACAGCTTGGTGTCATCTGCAAAGACTGAAATGGGACTTTTAATCCCAGACCCTATATTGTTTATAAATATATTAAAAAGTAAGGGTCCCAACACTGAACCTTGGGGTACACCACTGACAACCTTAGACCATTCACAGTATGAATCATTAACCACTACTCTTTGAATACCATCTTTTAGCCAGTTTTCTAGCCATTTACATACAGATTTTTCCAAGCCCGTAGACTTTACCTTACACATTAGCCGTGTGTGGGGAACTGTGTCAAAAGCTTTTGCAAAATCCAAGTATACCACATCCACCGCCACCCCTCTGTCCAAGTATACCACACCCACCGCCACCCCTCTGTCCAAGTATACCACGTCCACAGCCACCACTCTGTCCAAGGTTTTGCTCACCCCTTTATAAAAAGAAATCAGATTTGTTTGAGAACTTCTGTCTTTCATGAATCCATGCTGTCTGTTGCATAACTCATCTATATGATTCTTTTATTAAACTCTCCAGTATCTTCCCAACTACATAAGTTAAACTAACAGGTATATAATTACTTGGTAAAGATTCTAACCCCCTTTAAATATTGGCACCACATTGGCCTTACGCCAATCCAGTGGTACTATGCCAGTCATTAAGGAGTCCCTAAAAATGAGAAACATTGGCTTTGAAATGACAGAACTCAAATTTTTAACCACCTCCCACCCGCTATATAAGGCAATGATGGGCACAAGGCGGTTCTCTCGTTCTGGGAGGATGTCATATGACTTCCTCCCACTCTAACCGCGCATGCGCAGCTCCGGGAGCGCGCAGCGTGGCGATCGGTGGTGCGCTGTGTTCCTCGGACACAGCGGATCACCGATCAACAGAAAGAAACCGGAAATGTCGGCTTGGTCATGTGATCAGCGGTGTCCAATCACAGCTGAACACATGTAAATAGGGAAAAGCCGGTTATCGGCATTTCTCTCCACTCAAGCTGTCACACTGACAGCTCAAGAGGAGAGGAGAGCCGGTGATTGGCACTCCTCAGAAGGTGTCAAGGTCCTACCTTTTTCCAGAGGTTATGTTACTCCATGTGCTGGCATCCATCTTGGATTTCTGCTGAGCATGGTGGGAATCTTTTATGCCTTCAGGTCTCTGAGGTCCATCCCCCAGAGCGGTGTGGCTGAGTACATATAAGCCTGTGATCCGCACATGCTCTTTGCACTTGTGCCTTGTGTCTTTGTCTTGCTACAGCTCTGTGTATACGCTCGTGACTCTTCTGGTATTTGACTCGGCTTGTGACTAAGACCATTCTCTGTGTTTTCCTTCGATCTGACCTTCCGTTGCTGAACCCGGCCCGTTACCTGTTATTCTCTGTCTACTGTTCTGTACCGTTTTGTCCCGCTGTTGTCGACCCGGCTTGCCTGACTACGCTATTGTCATTCTCACCAGCTACACACCATTTGCGGCGGCCATTACCGCAGCCGGGGTGTCTCGGGGGCCGCGACCTGGTTCCTGGCTGCGTCAAGTCCATCCACACCATCAGGGGCCCTGGTGAAGGGCAGCCTGGGACTTAGACTCCGCGCCCTGAGGGACTTCGGTCTGTTGGTGGTGGTTGTCGTCAGCCAGTGCGTTACCCTGCCACTAGGCCTACCTGTCCGTTCCACAGCCCTGCCCTGACAGAAGGGACATCTATACTAATCATTAGGGCACTGATGATCAGTGTGCCTTGATGATCAGTGTAGCCCCAGCAGTGCCACCTGTCAGTGCCCATCAATGCCAGCTGTCAGTGCTCATCAGTGCCACCGGCCAGTGCCCATCAGTGCAACATCACTGCCACATATCAGTGCCTACCAGTGCACATCAATGCCACATATCAGTACCCATCTAAGCTGCCTTTCAGTGTCACCTATCAGTGCCAGTCAGTGCCACCTATCAATGCCAGTCAGTGCCACCTATCAGTGCTGCCAATCAGTGCCACCTATCAGTGCCAGTCAGTGCCGACTATCAGTGCCAGTCAGTGTCGCTTATCATTGTGCATCAGTGCCGCCTATCAGTGCCGTCAGTGCTGCCTATCAGTGCCACCTAAAAGTGCCAGTCAGTGCCGCCTATCAGTGCCGCCTATCAGTGCCATATATGAGTGCTGCCTTTCAGTGCCCATCAGTGATGCCTATCAATGCCCATCAGTGCCACCTACCAGTGCCTCCTCGTCACTGCCACCTATCAGTGCTCATCACTGCAGCCTCATTATCGCACATCAGTGAAGGAAAAAAATCACTTACTTACAAAATTTTAAAACAAAAACTAAGAAAAAACATTTTTTTTTTCAAAATGTTCAGTTGTTTTTGGTTTGTTTAGCAAAAAATAAAAACCCAAAGGTGATTAAATGCCACCAAAAGAAATCTCTATCTGTCTCAAACAATTATAAAAATGTCATATGGGTACAGTGTTGCATGACCACGCAATTGTCATTCAAAGTGTGACAGCGCTGAAAGCTGAAAATTGGCCTGGACAGGAAGTGCCCTGTAGGCTAGTGGTTAAGATTCCGTGGGTGTATGCCATTGGGTCCAGGTGCTTTATTCATCTTTATACTGTCTAAATATTTTTGGATCATATCAATTGTGAGCCCATGTGGATCATCTGGAGCTGTGTCAATACCATCCCCATTATGGACAAGAGCTCCCCCATGGTCCTTTGTATACACAGAGCTAAAGAAGGTATTAAATAAATTTGATTTCTCTTTGTCCCCAGTCACCCGCTCTAGATTATTTTGTAAAGGGCCTACATGCTTGGACCGGACCTTTTTACTATTAATATATTTGAAGAATTGTTTGGGGTTGGTCCTGCAATCTTTTGCAATCTGTCGTTTGTTTTCAATTTTTGCGGCCTTTGTTTCCTTTTTGCATATTCTGTTCTACTCTTTGTAATATTTAAACGATGATAGCATGCCTTCATTTTTATATTTAATAAAAGCTCTTTTCTTATTATCTATAGCTTTTTTAATTTTGGCCGTAAGCCACATAGGTTTGATTTTTAGCCTTTTAAACCTGTTGTCCATGGGAATATATTTTGCAGTGTGTTCACATACAGTCTTTTTGAAGAACTCCCATTTCTGTGTTGTGTTCATCAATGCCATATTCCCTCCCAGTCTAGTCTTGGAGAGCAGCTCTCAGCCTTGGAAAATTACCTCTCTTGAAATTGAGCATTTTTTTATTTTTCCCATATGTGCTCGCTGTTTACAGCTAACAATAAATGAAATCATGTTATGATCACTGCTACGCAGATGTTCTTTTATATGGACATTCGTAAAAAACTGCATGGTTTGAGATTACCAGGTCCAGCAGAGCATCATTCCTAGTAGGGGCTTCTATGAACTGTAAAATAAAATTGACCTGTACTAGGTTTAAAAATGTTTGCCCTTTAACTATTCCTGCAGTACCATTACTCCAGTCAATTTCTGGGTAGTTAAAATCCCCCATTATTATCACTGTCCCAGCCTTTGCAGCCCTTTCGATCTGTGCAAGGAGCTGAGTTTCCACCTACTCATTAACACCGGTAAGCCTATAACAAAAACTCCAATTATTACCTTTGTAGTACGCACCCCCATGTGTAGTTTCACCCATAATGCTTCAGCCTCATCACACTCTCCATCAACTAGGTCCTCTTTCACACTCGCTCTGAAATCACTTCTCACATAGAGACAGACACCACCACATTTCCTATTTACTCTGTCTCTCCGAAAGAGAACATAGCCAGGAATAGTAATGGCCCAGTCATGTGAAGAATGAAGCCAAGATTCAGCAATACCAATTAAATCATATTACATAAAATAACTGGTAAGTAAGATGCGTTCATCTGCTTTGTTTTGCGTGGATGGAGGAATCTGTTCCTTTTCTGACAAATACTGACCAGATCTACAAATCTAAAACAAACCAGACTGTTCCCATCTACCCATTTAATCCAGCCATAGTTGGATTGAAATTCAGCTGATTCAGCAGGAACTAGGTGAGTTTTGATCCTACTATGGGTAGGCTGGTTGTACTGAAGTCTACAACCAAACTGTTGGGTTTTTTCATACGATTACAGCTGCCAGCTATAGCCAGCAGCAGAAATCATTGTATTTTGATGGCAGGTAAACCTCTCAAAGCACAGTGGGAGCGATTCAATGTTGATGGAGGAAGCTAACTATTATCTTTCCTGTGGTTGATGGAAGGAAAACTGCTTAGGAAATGTGGTCATACCTAGGTAGACTGACCATACACTAAGTTTCCAGAATGAGTTTGAGTAGTCTGTCATGTTAGTGACTGCAAAACCAGTAGTATTTGTTCAGATGTGAGACAAGGGGATTTCTTGCCACGTATTTATATTTTTTGTACAAATGATCCTAATCTCATAGGTGATTGTAGTTGGGGGAGTGAGAGCATGGAATGGAAGAGCACACTACTGGTAGGGTGTAAGGCTGTCTTTGCGTTGCAGATAATTCTTTGTATTTCACATTTTCTGCTGCCTATCCATGATCTGTTCTACAATGCGACACCAGAAAGTGGAATATTGTTTGCCAAAATCTGGGCATTATGATCAACAGCTGGAGCAAATGATGATGACAATCATATACAGCATTTTGAAATTTGTAATGGGAGCCAGTTGTCCAGAAAAGTAAAAAGAAGTTCTGCCCAATCCCACTGCAGTCCACCATCCTCTCTTGGCCAAAACATGTTTCAATATTTTCAGTAGCATCACCAAGTCAGAGCTGCTCACTTTAAAGTAAACCTGTTTGCCATGCAGGTCAAAGAATTATGTTTGCTATAATTCCACCTTAGCTGCTTCACATACTTACCTTCCCTTTGCTCCTCCAGCCCTCTGAGTGGCTTTAGAGGCAAAGAAAAATAGCTGAGTATGGGGGGGAGAAGTTGACTCCATCCCTTATCTTCTAAGTAATAGTGATGATAACAACTGGTGACCCAGGCACCTGGTGTTATCACATATAGAAGGAATATTTCACACTTGATGCAGCCTGTCATGCAACTTTGGACATCAAAGTTGCATGACAAGTCGTACTTCATGTTTTCCACTGATACCTTAAGTTGTAGCAACTTCAAAGTAGTTCATGCAGTACTTTGGTCCAACTTTCATGCAACTTGAGGGCCATAGACTTCAATGTTAACCCTCAAAAGTTGCATTAAAGTCATACCTGATTTTTTTTACATGCAACAGTGGGTCTGACTTTTCAGAGGGACAAATCACATCCAATTCACACCCATCCAAAATGGCATTAACGTTGCATCGATGCTGCATCAAAGTTGCACTTCAAAGTTGCACAACTTTGGAGTCATACAAGTGTCAATGGAGCCTTAAGGTGTACCAATACCTTAAGTTGAAACTTTTTTTTTTAGTTTTGGTTAGTGTATGGAAAACAGAGGATTTCTCTTCACTTTTTGTCACCAAGGCATAACAGGCAGCGAGAGGAAATCTCTTCAAAGAAAGGGAGAATCCCCTTTTGCACAGTTATTACAAGAGCTGTTATCATTGGAAGATTGAACTTCACTTTCCAGTCTGGGAGCATCTGTGAAATTTAGGATTTCTCCTCACGTTAGTATGTGACAGTGGTAAAAAAAAGTAAAAATGTGATGTGGCCCTTTGCCTACATTAATCCAGCTCTTGGGGAGCAATTCCTTCCACTGACACAAATGATGTGGAGTCATTTCTCCCATTGACAGCAACAATTGGACATTATTCCATCCCACTAAAACCAATGATGGGGCATTGTTTGGAAATTCTAGAGACTCCTCATATAGACAGTGTTTACACTCTTTTGCCAAAAGTTTTTGGGTTTCCTGCCTTTACACGCACGTGAACTTTAATGGCATCCCAGTCTTAGTCCGTAGGTTCCAATATTGAGTTGGCCCACCCTTTGCAGCTATAACAGCTTCAACTCTCCTGGGAAGGCTGTCCACAAGGTTAGGAGTGTGTCTATGGAAATGTTTGACCATTCTTCCAAAAGCACATTTGTGAGGTCAGGCACTGATGTCAGACGAAAAGGCCTGGCTTGCAGTCTCCACTCTAATTCATCCCAAAAGTGTTCTATTAGGTTGAAATCAGGACTGTGTGCAGGCCAGTCAAGTTCCTCCACCCCAAACTGCTGATCCATTTCTTTATGTACCTTGCTTTGTACACTGTGTGCACCGTCATGTTGGAACAGGAAGTGGCCATCCCCAAACTCTTCCCACAAAGTTGGGAGCATTAAATTGTCCAAAGTGTCTTGGTATTAAAGAGTTCCCTTCACTGGAACAAGCCCAACCCATGAAAAACAACCCCACACCATAATCCCCCCTCCACCATACTTTACACTTGGCACAATGAAGCCAGGCAAGTACCGTTCTCCTGACAACTGCCAAACCCAGATACGTCCATTTGATTGCCAGTCAGAGAAGCATGATTCCTCACTCCAGAGAACTTGTCTCCACTGCTCTAGAGTCCACTGGCAGCGTGCTTTACACCACTGCATCTGACGCTTAGTATTGCACCTGATGTTGTAATGCTTAGATGCAGCTGCTCAGCTATGGAAACCCATTCCATGAAGCCCTCTACGCATTGTTGTTGTACTAATCTGAAGGCCACCTGAAGTTTGGAGGTCTTTAGATATTGACTCTGCAAACAGTTACGACATCTGCGCACTGTGCGCTTCAGCATTTTCCATGGCCTACCACTTTGTGGCTGAGTTGTTGCTGTTTCCAGTTGCTTCCACTTTGTTATATCATTACTAACAGTTGACTGTGGAATATTTAGTAGCAAGGAAATTTCACAGATGGACTTATTGCACAGGTAGCAACTTATCATGGTTCCACGCTTGAATTCACTGAGGTCCTGAGAGAGACCCATTCTTTCACAAATGTTTGTAGAAACAGTCTGCATGCCTAGGTGCTTGATTTTATACACCTGTGGCCATGGAGGTGATTGGAACACCTGAATCCAATGATTTGGAGGGGCGTATCAATACTTTTGGCAATATAGTGTATTTTGACTTATTTTCAATATAATATGTTGTAGTACTCATTTTTGACCACAAGATGGTAATGTCTATTAATATAGATTTTCCTACTATATGACCTGTTTTTGTCTACCATTATGGGGAGAGCGGTGTGTTTTGGGGTGAGAGGACAACGATTGTGCCCTAACCACTACCTAAAAGAGTATCTCTAAAGAAACTGGAATATTGAACCTGAAAACTAGTCTGTAGGGCGGCGGACTGACGCTGATGCAGGGACACATTATCCTTCATCCTATGGAGTGATCCAGGAATCTACAAATATCTGCAACATTATCACATGCACACACTGTTATACACATTGGAACATACTCTAATTCTTAAGACTGTGAATGTATCTCTGGAAAGAACAGGATTTATGAATGACAAAGCCACAGATGGGGTGAGATTGGATGTGGACTTTGCAAGTTGTATTTAGGAATTACATTTATAGTGTAAACCAAATTTGCAGCCAAAAGCCAGCATATTATACCTAAAGGATAAATGGTGACTGCCTATGCTAGGCAGGATCCATGGCAATGATTTTGGCAAGCTAAGTCCATTTATTTAACCTACGACTCCTGGTGGCTTGGGGGAGCCTTTTGTCCTAAATGTACACTGAGTTTTCCCAAGATCTGGTTAATTTAGACATAGGGAAGCTTTATAAAGCTCCTGCTGGCAGTGGTGTATTTTGATTTTGTGTTGCCCTAGGCAAGATTAAATCCGGCACCCCTCCATCTACATTTGTCCCACCCCTTCCTGTTTAAAATCCACCCCTTCATCTGTAAATTTCACCCCTTCCTCTTTAGGCTCCAATTCTTCCTATTAGAGCTCCGCCTCTTCTTCTCTGTGTACATTAAAAAGTGGATAACGAGTGCATATATTTTGCTGGGACACTGACAACAATGTTGGGACACTAGTCCTCCCACTGAGACCAATGATGGGGCACTATTCCTCCCACACTGGCACCAATGATGGGGCACTATTCCTCCCACACTGACACCAATGATGGGACACTATTCCTCCCACTGACACCAATGATGGGGCACTATTCCTCCTACTGACACCAATGATGGTGCACTATTCCTCCCACTGAAACCAATGATGGGGCACTATTTCTCCCACTGACAACAACAACGGAGTACTATTCCTCTCAATGACACCAATGATGGGGCACTATTCCTCCCACTAATACCAATGATGGGGCACTATTCCTCCCACTGACACCAGTGAAGGGGCACTATTCATCCCACTGACACCAATGATGGGGCACTATTCCTCCAACACTGACACCAATGATGGGGCACTATTCCTCCAACACTGACACCAATGATGGGACACAATTCCTCCAACACTGACAACAATGATGGGGCACTATTCCTCCCCACACACTGGCACCAATGATGGGGCACTATTCCTCCCACACTGGCACCAATGATGGGGCACTATTCCTCCCACACTGCACCAATGATGGGGCACTATTCCTCCAACACTGACACCAATGATGGGGCACTATTCCTCCCACACTGACAACAATGATGGGGCACTGCCACACTGACACCAATGATCCTATTCCCACACTGACACCAATGATGGGGCACTATCCTCCCACACTGGCACCAATGATGGGGCACTATTCCCTCCCACACTGGCACCAATGATGGGGCACTATTCCTCCAACACTGACACCAATGATGGGGCACTATTCCTCCCACACTGACAACAATGATGGGGCACTATTCCTCCAACACTGACACCAATGATGGGGCACTATTCCTTCCACACTGACAACCAATGATGGGGCACTATTCCTTCCCACTGACACAATGATGGGGACACCACACTGACACCAATGATGGGGCACTATTCCTCCCACACTGACAACAATGATGGGGCACTATTCCTCCAACTGATACAATGATGGGACATTATTCTTCCCACTGACACCAATGATGGGGCACTATTCCAGTCCTCCCAGATCCAGCAGAGATGAAGTTTGTAAGTAGCACACATTTGTCACTGACAACAAATGCATGACTGAGCCTGAGCTATATTTGCAGTGAGTGGCCACCAATGTATATGTTTGCACTGACCAGACCAACAACATACAATAAGGCCATGTTTACATTGACGACCCTTCCTCCAGGCCGAGGTCCTTCCCCCTCCCATCCACAGCCAGCATACCTGCAGCACCAACCTCTGCTCTGCTCCCCAGATCCCAGCCACATGACACAGACACTCACCGATCAGCTGTCTTCCTTGTCTGACCACTCTCCTCCTCTCCACAGGCTCCAGCTACTCCCTGGCAGCACACTGATTAGCTGTCTTCCTCATCTGAATCCAACCACTCTCCTCCTCTCCCCCAGCTCCAGCTGCTCCCTCACAGCACACCGATCAGCTGTCTTCCTTGTCTGGCTGCTCTCCTCCTATCACGTACCTGGTGATGGAGGCTAGTGGAGAGAGGGCTTCCCTTGCGGCTAAGTTCTGGACTCCCCTGAGAGTGGGACAGCGGGAGTCTGGCCCAAAGTTGCACAGGTCGCCTGTAGAGTTGGTTGGTGGTCCACTCAGAAGCACAGCTGGTGCACGGAGATAGGTCTGCAGACAGGAGGCGCCTGTGCGTGGTATGCAAGCCCTTCCGAGATTTGGATGTTTACTGGATAGTCAGTTCAAGCCAAGGTCAGGTACCAGGTGGGAATCGGAGCAGTCATAGTCAGATGGGATAGCCGAGGTCATTCACAGAGGAGCGAGAGAGAGAGTGTCCGTAAGCCAAGCCGAGGTCAGATCAGGGGTTAAGCAGAGTAGACTGGTCCAGAACAAGCCGAGTCGGTAACAGGAAATCACTAGTCAGAATCTGTCAGGGATCCCCTCGATCCCCGCCGCGATTGTCCCGGCGCAGGCGCACTGCACCGCCCTGTGCAGGGACACGGGCACTAGTTCCGGGCCGGCCGCGGCGTTCGAGTTCGCGCATGCGCAGTAGAAGCCCGCGGCCGCCCGCTGGGCACCAATGGCAGCGCAGGGCGGGATATTTAAATGTCCCTGAGCTGTCATTTCAGTGCCTTCTGGTCCTACCTGTATCCTGCGAATCTGAACCTTTGCCTTGTAAGTTATTTGACCCGGATTGCTCTTGACCTGCTGATTTCTCCTGCCCAGACCCTTGCTTTGCCTGACCTCTCTTCCTGAATGCCCCTCATTAGATCTGACCTACTGTTGCTGACCTGGCGTGTGACCCGACGATTCTCTGCCCGCTCCCTTGTACCTTACCGCCCTCTACGTTACCAACTCGGCCTGTCTGACTTCGCACTTGCTCAGCCATCCATCCATCCCATCGGGGTCACCCGACCTCCTCACATCTGGCTCTCCCTGGTTGGAGCCCCTGGCGAACACCCCTACCACTGACAGGTGTGCTCAGTAGTGGCGACCTGGTCCCGGGGTACTACAAGTCCATCCCCACCATCAGGGGCCCTGGTGAACAAGTACCCTGGGGCTTAGACTCCGCGCTCTGGGCACGCCTGACCAGTGGAGTGCTAGTGGTGCCGTCCGGCGGTCCTCTCACGGTACCAGAAGGCCATGACTGAGCCTCAAGGAGGACCCTCCCCGATGGAGGAGGTTTGCAGGCACCTGGCTACCCTGACACAAGCAGTAAATATGTTACAGGACAGATGTTTGCAGATTGAGAATCGGTTTCAGGCCTGCACCATAACTGCTCCTGTTTCACAGGCCCCGGCTCCTGCACCCCCGGTCGCAGCAGCCCACGAGCCGGCTCCTGGGCCTTCCGCATCACTCCCTATGGCGGAACCCCGAGTACCCTTACCCGAGCGCTTCCACGGGAATCGCACACGCTTCCGGTCCTTCCGTGACTCCTGTCTGCTCTATTTTGAACTGCAACCACGGACTTTTTTGATGGAATCGGTGAAAGTGGGGTGGGGTTTGTTATCTTCCTGTTGCAGGGTGAACCCCAAGACTGGGCCCACCGACTAAGGGGAAATAATGACCCCCATCTGGTTACGGTTGACAACTTTTTTAATGCTATGGCCATCTTATATGATGACCCACAACGGGCGGCCTCGGCCGTGGCCACATTATACGCACTCCAACAAGGTCGGCGAGCGGCTGAGGAATACGCCTCTGACTTTAGGCGTTGGATGGGAGACACTCGCTGGAACGAGTTTGCGCTTTTGCACCAGTTCCGTATGGGCCTATCTGAGGCTCTGAAAGACGAGCTCGCCCGGGTGGAGGTGCCCGAGACATTAGAGGACTTGATTGCACTCACCATTAAAATTGACCGTAGGCTACGGGAGTGCAGATTGGAGAGGTCTGGTCAGGGTCGCGGAAATACCTGGGGGTCATTCCAAGGATCCAGTCAAAATACTAGGCCAAACATTCAGAACCTGCCGTCTGAAGATGCTCCCGAACCCATGCAGCTAGGCCTGGCACGGCCTAAACTACCGCCAGAGGAACGCCAGCGCAGACGCTCCCAGAACCTGTGTCTCTACTGCGGTGAAGCCGGTCACATGGTACGTTCCTGCCCGCAGAAACTGAGTAAGTTCACCTCAGCTTCTTTATCTATTGGCAATATGAATCCGTCCCAATACTTAGTTGTCCCCCTCTCCTTTCAGCTTTCAGAAAGGACCGTGGAGGTGACGGCCATAGAATATATGAAATATCTTGCGAGTCAGAAAGCAGACAAAAACTCCTTATTAATACACTTTAAAGTTGGATCGCAAACCTCTAGCACATAACTACCAATGTGACAAAACGCAAAATAAAAACATACAGTGTTGCGCTCCCAAACCTCCAATTAATATATTATTATTTGAATCACTTAATCTCTGTTCTAAAAATCACAATAATTGAGAATGATGTATGTGATTAATCATAAATTATAATAACCTTAAGCTATGAATCAATAAACCATGTGCATGAATAAATAAAAACAAAAAAAATGAAATGAAAAATAATAAAAAAGTAGAAATAATGTCCCAAAAAAGTGACTTTGTGCTGAAAAATCTTCAATCTATAATGATTATAAATCGGTGACTGCTTGTGAATCCTCCCACATGTGAAGATGTGCGCTCACCTCATAGGAAGCCTGCAATTAGGCTATATAAGCTTGTGGTTCACCTCCTTTTGGAACCTGATTGTTTGGAACTCCTGCTTTGAAGTAATGAGTATCCGTGGTATACGATATATGCTATGGGATGAATCGCTTCTCCAGAGGGTGCAACTCCTCTATATTTTCGTCTCCATGCGGTTCTCCACATATAAAAAAGATCTCGACATGGTGCTTTATCTTTTATAAAGATTGGCTTTATTTGCTCAGGATATGACACTCACATGTATTGTATACGGATAGTGGTAGCACTGATACAATCGAAAAACTACCGCTGACTGTCGGAGCGCTGTGTACCCGTGGTCCGGCAAACGAACTGGCTACCCCTCCGAGTGACGTTAGAGTCCCCCCCCCCTACGCGTTACGCCACTGGTCACGTGGCTTCATCAGGGGGATTTAATTGGTCCGTCACTCGCACATTGCCGGCTTATAAAGCACGGCCCCGCCATTTAAATGACTATCTAATGGGGGCAGCCATTTTCCTGGAGGTGAATATAATTTGTAGACACTATCTTCCATTGCTACATGTGGTGATAGTAACTCTTTAATCATCCCGAAGGGATACATAGTAACACAATTCCGCAGTCAGCGTGGATATAACCAATCTATCCAATAACATGAGTATGCAATATAATGCTGGTACATCCATGTGTGGGATAAGCAAACATTAACAAAAAACAAAACATATGAAATTACATCAATAAATATGATAATTTAATCCATGATAAAAAACAAATAATATTTAAAATTAATTAATAAAAATTAAAAATAAAATAAAAAATATTTATATAATAAAAATATATATGAAGTATATAATATATACTTCCTTATATCATAATGTACAAATATACCTGTAAATGATACATATATTTTTTACTGACAACCTAGAATACTAGGATGAGCCCTATTGAAAACTGGTTTAATAAGGTGTAGTAGGAGCTACTCAGAAACGAATCGTGTCCTAATCCTAATTCCGACATATCTCCACCGCACCCCATCAAACCTCTATATAATCGTATAACAAGGACTAAATAAATGGTGGTAGGTCTAACGTATATTCCTTAATCTAAATGTCACTAATAAAACATGATAAATCAAAATCCTTATTTAATCCTCCTGGTGCTAAACTGCCCAACTCATAAATCCAAAATGATTCCTTTTTACTTATTTCGCGTACTAGATTATCCCCCCTCCAATGTGGATTATGTTTAGTGATACCCCAAAATTCTATTTTATCTATATCTTGATTATGGTGAATTTTGAAATGTACTGATAGATGATGGTATTTGAATCCAATATCTATATTGTGTACGTGTTCTTGCATGCGTTCTTTAAGACTTCTCTTTGTGCGACCTATGTATAGATAATTGCAAGGACATTTTAAGGCATACACTACACCTGTACTGTCACAAGAAATGAATTGATCTATTTTGTATTGTTTACCATTCCTCGGATTAGTAAATGACTCTCTATGTCTTGGATTCGAGTGTGTTTTTCTACAACTGTAGCACCGACCACATTTGTAAAACCCCGTTCCACTAAAGAAACTTAAGGTATTTCTCAAAGTTTGGGGGGGTTCTAACACATTTTTAACTACTCGGTCACGAATATTTGGTGCTCTTTTATAAATGAACCTAGGTTGTTCTTTAACGATATTCTTCAAGGTTTTATCAAGTTGGAGTATATTCCAATGTTTATTTATAATTTTCTGAACATCTCTATATTGTCTATTATATGGTAATACTATAGATAATTCTTGTTCTCTAACCTTTTGTTGCTTCTTCTCCTCTAACAATGTTGTTCTGTCTATAAGTTCTATTTTACTTCTTTCATCCAATATAGTTTCTTTCTTGTAACCCTTATCTACAAATCTTTGAACGAGTATTTGGCTTTGTTCTCTGTAATCTTCAATATTGGTACAATTACGTCTCAACCTGAAAAATTGTCCCCTTGGTACATTTTTGATCCATGGTCTATAATGGCAGCTATTAACAGGGATATATGAGTTGCGATCAGTTTTTTTTGAAATAATTTTTAGTTATTATCCCTCCATCTGTATTCACTAAAGTGAGATCTAGAAAATTTATTTCCTTCTCATTGATGTTCCAACTCAATATAATATTTTTGATGTTTAAATTTAAATTTTTGGTAGTAATCTATCAATGACAGTGTATCGCCTCTCCACAATATCAGGATATCATCAATAAATCTGCCATATAAAGCTATATTATTGTTTATATTGGTGAATACTACTTCCTCCTTCCATTTTGCCATGTACAAGTTGGCAATACTGGGTGCAAAACGGGCGCCCATGGCAACTCCCCTTATCTGCAAGTAGTACTCGCCCTTATACCAAAAGTAGTTATGGCTGAGGCAAAATCTGATACATTTGATCAGAAATCTAATAAGCCTTGCTTTATAAGCCGGCAATGTGCGAGTGACGGACCAATTAAATCCCCCTGATGAAGCCACGTGACCAGTGGCGTAACGCGTAGGGGTGGGACTCTAACGTCACTCGGAGGGAGCCAGTTCGTTTGCCGACCACGGGTACACAGCTCCGACAGTCAGCGGTAGTTTTCGATTGTATCAGTGCTACCACTATCCGTATACAATACATGTGAGTGTCATATCCTGAGCAAATAAAGCCAATCTTTTATAAAAGATAAAGCACCATGTCGAGATCTTTTTTATATGTGGAGAACCGCATGGAGACGAAAATATAGAGGAGTTGCACCCTCTGGAGAAGCGATTCATCCCATAGCATATATATCGTATACCACGGATACTCATTACTTCAAAGCAGGAGTTCCAAACAAGCAGGTTCCAAAGGAGGTGAACCGCAAGCTTATATAGCCTAATTGCAGGCTTCCTATGAGGTGAGCGCACATCTTCACATGTGGGAGGATTCACAAGCAGTCACCGATTTATAATCATTATAGATTGAAGATTTTTCAGCACAAAGTCACTTTTTTGGGACATTATTTCTACTTTTTTATTATTTTTCATTTCATTTTTTTTGTTTTTATTTATTCATGCACATGGTTTATTGATTCATAGCTTAAGGTTATTATAATTTATGATTAATCACATACATCATTCTCAATTATTGTGATTTTTAGAACAGAGATTAAAGTGATTCAAATAATAATATATTAATTGGAGGTTTGGGAGCGCAACACTATATGTTTTTATTAGGTGACGGCCATAGTTGATTCGGGGGCATGCAGCCGTTTTGTGGATATCAATTTTTCTCACCGGCAGGGTATCCCCCTCCGTCCAAAGGGAGAAGGGGTTTTCACATCTTTTTGGCTGATGGTTCCCGGATAAAGTCAGGGTTGGTTAACCAGGAGACCCCTTCCATTGTGACTTCCATTGCCGGTCAAAACCGGGAGCTCCTCCGCCTGGATGCTATTGCATCACCCCTTTTCCCAGTCATTCTGGGGCTCCCATGGTTGCGGGCCCATAACCCCCAAATTGACTGGGAGACTGGGGTTGTCTCGTTCCCTTCCCCATACTGTCGGGAACTGTGCCAAACTTCGGGCCCGGAGGTCCCCCCAGGTCCTCCTGTGCTCTGAAGGGGATGCCAGCCGAAAACAAGTAATTCCTGCAGCCTATCATAAGTTTCTTGATGTGTTCAGTGAACGGGGAGCAGATACTCTACCCCCCCACTGCCCATATGACTGTCCTATCGATCTGTTACCCGGTTCTGAAATTCCCTTCGGGCGAATTTTTCCCCTTTCTGAACTAGAATTAGGGGCCCTGAAGGATTATATTGAGGACAGTCCCCGGAAGGGATTCATCCGTCCCTCCACTTCCCTCCACTTCTTTTTGTAGAAAAGAAAGACAAGACCTTGAGGCCATGTATCGACTATAGGGAACTGAATAGGGTCACAATCAAGAATCGTTACCCATTACCACTGGTACCAGAATTCTTCCAGAGCTTAAAGGCTGCAGTAGTATTTACCAAGCTGGACTTAAGGGGAGCCTACAACTTGGTTCGCATAAGGGAGGGGGATGAGTGGAAAACGGCCTTCCGCACCCGTTTCGGCCATTTCGAATACCTGGTCATGCCTTTCGGGTTGTGCAATGCGCCGGCCACCTTCCAGCACTTTGTAAATGACATCTTTAGGGACTTCCTGGACATCTTTGTCATCGTCTACTTAGACAACATTTTGATTTTCTCATCCTCCCTGGGGGGAGCACAGGGTACATGTAACAAAGGTTTTGGGGCGGTTGCGGCAGCATGGGTTTGTACGCTAAAGCAGAGAAATGTTGCTTTGAACAGGCTAGCGTTACATTTCTGGGCCTGATCATCTCCACCACGGGGGTCGCAATGGACCCTCAGAAGGTCTCTGCGATCCTAGATTGGCCTGAACCCACGGACAGGAAAAGCGTCCAACGTTTTATCGGGTTCGCAAACTTCTACCGGAAGTTCATCAAGAACTTCGGGTCTGGTTTCCCCCATCACTCAGTTAACCAAGCTTGGGACGCGATTCAGATGGACGCCAGAGGCACAGGAAGCTTTTGAAGCGTTAAAGAAGTTATTTACCTCGGCACCCATTCTGGGTCATCCAGACGCCTCCCTGCCCTACATCTTAGAAGTAGATGCGTCGGAGAACGCGGTTGGCTCCATTCTTTCCCAGCGAAAGGGCGCCAAGGAATTACTTCACCCAGTAGCATTCTTCTCACGGAAACTTACCCCTGCGGAGAAGAACTACGACATTGGGGATCGAGAACTACTGGCTATCAAGACCGCATTAGAAGAATGGAGGTACCTGCTGGAAGGTGCCTCACACCCCATTCTGATATTCACGGACCACAAGAACCTGGAATATCTGAGGACCGCCAAACGTTTGCGCCCACGACAAGCAAGATGGGCATTGTTTTTCTCGAGGTTCCAGTTCACCACATCACATACAGGCCGGGATCAAAAAACACGAAGCCAGACGCGTTGTCACGCATGTACGAGGACGCCAAGGAGATCCCAGTACCTGACACTATTCTGCCTGCAGGAAACTTCTTGGCCCTCCAGACGAACCTTCGCTCCGAGATAATGAGAGCGTCCATAGCCATGTCTACCTCCGATGGGGCGCCCCTCCAGAACAAGGGGGGACTCCTATGGAGGGGGAGGACCGGATTGTGGTGCCGGAGGAAGCCCGAACCCTAGTCTTGGGACATTGCCATGACCACCCGATGGCAGGACATTTTGGCCCGGTCAAGACCCTGGATCTTCTCCGACGTTCCTTCTGGTGGCCAGACATGGCCAAGGATTGTAAGAGTTACGTGGGCTCCTGTGTCATCTGCCAGCGGAACAAGCCTTCAAGAAATAAGGCGTGTGGGCCTGCTACGTCCATTACCCATCCCTGAACGGCCCTGGCAGAAGATCTCTATGGACTTCATAGTCGAGCTTCCACCTTCACTGGACCACACAGCAATTCTCGTGGTCGTGGACCGTTTATCCAAGATGGCCCATTTCATTCCTTTACGGAAGACTCCATCGGCAGCCGAGACGGAGCAAGTCTTTATTTGAGAGGTTGTTAGACTGCATGGGGTTCCCGAAGACATCGTCTCGGACCGAGGGGTGCAGTTTACCTCGAGATTTTGGAGGGCATTGTGCAAAGCCCTGGATATCAAGCTATCCCTTTCCTCGGCATTTCAGCAACAGGGCAGTCCCCGTTCTTCTCCAACTATGGGTTTCACCCTGTCTTCCTCCCGGATTTAGTCCCCGGAATGCCCAATTCCAGCAACACAGGATACACTAACCTTTTTTCGCGTCAAACAATAAAAAAACTACAAGAAGCCATCAGTCAGGCCCAAGAAGATTACAAGAGGGCTTTTAATAGGAAGTGAAGAGGGGATCTGGTGTTGCGGCCCGGAGAGAAGGTTTGGCTGGCTACAGCTAACTTGAAGATGCTCTGCCCGTCAAAGAAGTTGGGACCTAAATTTATAGGCCCTTTTTGCATTAAGCGGATGGTCAATGAAGTGGCCTATGAATTTGTTCTCTCTGAGACACTCAAGATCCACCCTGTCTTCCACGTGTCCCTGCTGAAGCCGGTAGTCCCTGATGCCTTCCCGGAACGGGAATCCAGGCCCCCAAAGGCCATAACAGTCGAAGAGGAAGAAGAATTCAAGGTGGAGACAATCCTGAAGTGCCGACGAAGGGGGGGCCAGACCCAATTTCTCATCAAGTGGAAGGGCTACGGCCCTGAGGACAATTCATGGGAACCAGCCCATAATGTCCATGCACCCAGACTTGTCCGGAGGTTTCTTTGTGATCACCCGTGGTGGAGAGATCGGGTGGGCATCGGGAGGTTGCCCGTAGGGGGGGGGGCAATGTCCGGGATCCCCTCGATCCCCGCCACGATAGTCCCGGCGCAGGCGCACTGCACAGCCCTGTGCAGGGACACGGGCACTAGTTCCGGGCCGGCCACGGCGTTCCAGTTTGCGCATGCGCAGTAGAAGCCGCGGCCGCCCGCTGGGCACCAATGGCAGCGCAGGGCGGGATATTTAAATGTCCCTGAGCTGTCATTTCAGTGCCTTCTGGTCCTACCTGTATCCTGCGAATCTGAACCTGTGCCTTGTAAGTTATTTGACCCGGATTGCTCTTGACCTGCTGATTTCTCCTGCCCAGACCCTTGCTTTGCCTGACCTCTCTTCCTGAATGCCCCTCATTAGATCTGACCTACTGTTGCTGACCTGGCATGTGACCCGACGATTCTCTGCCCGCTCCCTTGTACCTTACCGCCCTCTACGTTACCAACTCGGCCTGTCTGACTTCGCACTTGCTCAGCCATCCATCCATCCCATCGGGTCACCCGACCTCCTCACATCTGGCTCTCCCTGGTTGGAGCCCCCTGGCGAACACCCCTACCACTGACAGGTGTGCTCAGTAGTGGCGACCTGGTCCCGGGGTACTACAAGTCCATCTCCACCATCAGGGGCCCTGGTGAACAAGTACCCTGGGGCTTAGACTCTGCACTCTGGGCACGCTTGACCAGTGGAGTGCTAGTTGGTGCCGTCCGGCGGTCCCTCACAGAATCACAGGAAACAGGAACAGCTCACGGGAAGCTAGAGATCATCCAGCAACCAGAGGAAGTGATGAGCCTCCTTATAAAGGCCGTCTGGCACCAGACTGAGGCTGATGTGTACTTCTGCGGCCATGTAGAGTATTGGCAGAAATGCCAGATCTTCCAGAACTCCTGCCGTGGACAGGACCCTGACAGTGACAACCCCCCTAAAGGGCAGCCTCCGAATGCCCACCTGGGCCATCTTTTCAGGATACTTGGAATTAAATTCTCGGAGAAGCCTGGGGCATGTACATTCCCTTTTGGTTTCCAGGAACTTTATTCAGGTGGGTACCCCTTCCATCTGACCTTCTGCAGTCCAGAATTGCTTCAACCTCATATTCCGTCTCCTCTTCAACTGTTATCGGCGGAGGTGGTGGTTCTACTCTTCCTGGAAAAGGACCAGGAACAGCTTGCTTGAGTATGGAGACGTGGAAAACTCGGTGGATGTTGTATGATTCCGAAAGGATCAACTCAAACGCCACTGGATTTATTACCCTCTTGATCCGGAAAGGGCCAATGTACCTTGAACCCAACTTACGTGATGGGCACGGGAGTTTTAGATTGGCAGTTGATAGCCAAACTTTGTCTCCAATCTTCAGAGGAGCGTTTCCTCTCCGTTTCCTGTCGTAGTGTTTCTTATAATCAGCCTGGGATTTCAGTATAGACTCTCGGAGGACTTTACAGTTGTTCTGTAGCATGGAGAGTCTGTCCTGTACTGTGGGTACCGAAGCTTCAGGAATGGTGTCAGGTAGGGAGGAAGGGTGGAATCCATAACTGGCCCAAAATGGCGACTGGTTTGTGGCAGAATGGACTGAGTTGTTGTAGGCAAATTCATCCAACGGGAGTAGAGATGCTCAATCAACCTGAGAAAAGGCAGAGAAGCACTGTAAATATTGCTCCAAAGTCTGGTGTGTTCGCTCCGTTTGCCCGTTACTCTGTGGATGGTAGGCGGACGATAAGCAGAGTTCCACTTCAAGGCTTTGCAGAGGGCTCTCCAGAACCAGGACGTAAACTGCACCCTCGGTCAGAGACGATATTACTGGGCAGACCATGTAACCTGACAATCTCTTTGATGAAGGTTAGTGCAGTCTCTGGTGCGGATGGCGTACCCACCATCGGTAAAAAGTGGGCTATCTTGGATAGCCGATCCACTACTACCAGAATGGTAGTAAAACACTCCGAGGGCGGCAAATCCACAATGAAGTCCATTGCGACCATCTCCCAGGGACGATCAGGAATGGGCAGGGGCCTCAGCAACCCCCAGGCCTTGTCTCCCTTGTTCCGCAGACACACTGTGCACGACTTCACATAAGCTCTACAGTCATGATTCAAGTTGGGCCACCAGAAGGATCGCTGGATTAGTTCCATTGTCTTACGGGCTCCAAAGTGTCCAGCCAGTTGATGGTCATGAAAAGCGCTTAACACTTGAGACCTCACTTCTTGGGGCACAAAGATTTTTTCCTTGTCCCACAGAAGAGCATCATGCCTACTAAGCGAATTTTGTTCTGGTTCAGGACATAGTGCAGAGGCTTGCTTGATCAAAGTCTTTAGGCTGGGTTGGATCAGCAAAAAATTTTGGGCCGACAAAATGGTGTTGGGAGGAGAAGGCTCCTCTGGGTCTGGGAACATGCGGGAAAGGGCATCTGCCTTCCCATTTTTGGATCCTGGGCGGTAGGTTATGTGGAAGTTGAACCTGGAGAAATATAAAGCCCATCTAGCCTGTCGAGGTCTTAGGTGCTTGGTGAACCTTAGAAACTCCAGATTTTTATGATCTGTGAAAATCATAATTGGGTGGCTGGCTCCTTTCGAAGAGATACCTCCATTCTTCAAAGGCTATTTCAATCTCTAAAAGCTCCCTATCTCCCCACATCATAGTTGCTCTCGGCTTGGCTCAGTTTTCTAGAACAAAAGGCTATTGGGTGAAACAGAGCCTTTGGGCCCTGACGCTGGGAGAGTACGGCTCCTGTAGCAACTTCAGATGCGTCTACCTCCAGGATGAAGGGGAGTGTAGGGTCTGGATGCTGTAACACAGGAGTGGAGGTGAATTGATCTTTTAATTGCTCAAACGCTTTTTGAGCTTCCTGGCTCCAGCAAAATCGTGTATGCTGGCGGGTGAGTTGAGCAATAGGGGCAATGATTGTGGAAAAGCCCTTAATAAATTTCTGATAAAAGTTGGCGAACCCCACAAATCTTTGGACCCCTTTCTTGTCTGAAGGTGCAGGCCAATCCAGGATAGCAGATACTTTCTGAGGGCCCATGGAGATCCCCTCGGTGGAAATTATGAGCCCCAGGAACTGAATGGACTGCTTCTCAAACTCACACTTCTCCGCCTTGGCGTACAAGCCATGCATCCTTAGAGTGTTTAGTACTTTCCTAACATGATCACGATGGAGTTCCAGTGAGGTGGAGAAAATTTGGATATCGTCCAGGTAGACGATCACAAAAAAAGGTCTAGGTATTCTCTAAAGATGTATTTCACAAAATGTTGAAACGTAGCCGGGGCATTACATAGCCCAAACAGCATCACCAGGTACTCCAGATGTCCAAAGCATGTTCTGAAGGCGGTCTTCCACTCATCGCCCTCTCTTATACGGACTAAATTGTAGGCCCCCCGTAAGTCCAATTTAGTAAATACCCAGGCAGTTCTAAATCTCTAAAACAACTCAGGCACCAGAGGAAGAGGATACCGGTTTTTGATGGTAATTTTATAAAGTTCCCTGTAGTCAATGCAAGGTCTAAGAGACCGAGGCAATGTGTTGGCCTTCTTCTTATGGTAGGTAGAGGGAATTGATTGACTGGCCTCTGGTGGAGGTTGGACTGAGAGACATACGGAAGAATTGGTGGATGTAGGGGCACCACAGTGTTGTAGACAATATTCAGAAGAAAAGATAATTTCCTTCTTGGGCCAATTGATCTGTGGGTTGTTGGCTTGCAACATAGGGTATTCCGAAGATAGCTGGAAACATGGGGGATCTGATCACGTCAAAACGAATAAACTCCTGATGGCTGGAGTCGGTGGTTGCAAAAATAGTAATGGTTGCCTGGGTAACAGGTCCGGAACTTCTTAGGCAGAAGAGGGATGTGTAAGTCTTTAGATTGGATGTCTAAGAAACAGCTACAAGCGTCTGCATGCAACTTGACGTCCCTTCCAGCCACCTGCAAAGACATGGGGAGAATGACATGGGTGGTCAAAGTCCCAGATAGCTGAAGGTACGAAGGATGGGCCTGGCTGGACTTGGTCAAACTGGGTAGTTACACAGGAAGTGGCCTGTGGCCCCACAGTAAAGACAAAGGTTGCCTTGCTGTCTGCGTAGCCTTTCTTCCGGAGTTAGGGCAGGTCGGAGAAGGCCGATTTGCATAGGTTTTTACCTCCTAAGTGTTGATGGGTTTTGGAGCAAGGGCAGGAGCTGTTGGTCCTGGAACTTTTGGCAGAATCCAAGTGCGCCGAAATGTCTGAGTCTACATCTTTCCCGTAGATGCCGATCCAACTGAGTAGAGAGCAGAATAAAGTTCTCCAAAGTGGAGGGAGCTTCCACCCTAGCTAACTCGTCCTTGAGGGACTCAGACAGGCCTAGGCGGAACTGGTACTTCAATGCTGCATCATTCCAACCGGTGTCTGCAGACCATTTACGGAACTCCACTATGTAGTCCTCCACAAGCCGCCGACCCTGTAGTAGAGCATGGAGGGCGGACTCAGCAGTGGAGGTCCTCTGGGGATCGTTGTAGAGGGCAGCCATGGCTTCAAAGAATTCACTCACTGAATTAAGTGCGGGGCTCTTTTGTTCCAGAAGACCATGTGCCCAAGACTGAGGTTCTTCAGACAAGAGAGAGATGATGAACCCGACCTTGACCGCTTCCAGAGAAAAGGTCCTGGGTTGCAGAGCAAAATATAGTTCACAGGCATTTTTGAAAGCTCTGAACGTACGTCGATCCCCGAGAAAACGTTCCGGAGTAGGAACTCTGGGTTCCGGAGGTGGTAACACTATAGCAGGAGTGGTAGCAGGAGACTGACTGGCAGGTGCGGCTACTGGATTGGAACTGGCGGAGGGATCCTGGTCCTTGGAAGTAGAGAGGGAGTAAAGACACCCTTCTTGCTGGAAGTGTCCTTGCTGAAAATCCTTCACTGCTTGGGTAAGTGCCGTCATCTGTTGGCACAGGGCCTCTAGTGCAGAAGCACCTCTCTCGACCTCGGACATACTGGCTGGATGATACTATCACCAGTACCTTGTGATGGAGGCCAATGGAGAGATGGCTTCCCTTGCGGCTAAGTTCCGGACTCCCCTGAGAGTAGGACAGCGGGAGTCTGGCCCAAAGTTGCACAGGTCGCCTGTAGGAGTGCTGGCTGGTGGTCCACTCAGAAATACAGCTGGTGCACGGAGATAGGTCTGCAGACAGGAGGCGCCTGTGCGTGGTATGCAAGCCCTTCCGGGATTTGGATGTTTACTGGATAGTCAGTTAAAGCCAAGGTCAGGTACCAGGTGGGGATTGGAGCGGTCATAG